>PVKU01003810.1:0-135255 GCA_004027475.1 Anoura caudifer
GGGGAGGTTAGAATAGTATAGGAGATGGAGAAGTCAAAAAACTTTTACATACAATCCATGGATATGAACTAAGTGGGGAGAATGCTGGTGGGAGGGGTGGTGCTTGGTGGAGGACAATAAAGGGTAGGAAAAAGTGGAAGAACTATAATAGCATAATCAATAAAATATACTTAAAAAAGATATCTATTCAATAAATGGAGCCGACAAAATTGGCCAAATACATGCAAACACATGAAACTAGACCACCTCATTAAACCTCAGATAAGAATAAACTCAAATTAGATCAAAGACTTTAATGTAAGACTCAGAACTATAAAAATCCTAGAAGAAATCTAGGCAGCAAAATTTTGGACATTTCTTCTACAATACTTTTTCTAATATACTTTCTCAGGCAAGGGAAAGAAAAGAAAAAAAAAGACAAATGGAGTTGGATCAAACTAAAAAGTTTTTGCACAACAAGGGAAACCATAAAAAAAAAAAAACCAGAAAAACAACCTACTAAAATGTGAAAACATATTTCCCAATGATACATCTGATAAGGGGTTAATATCTAAAACAGACCAATTGAAAAGTGACAGAGGGACTGAATAGACACTTCTTCAAGTAAGACATACAGATGGCCAATAGATGTATAAGAAGATGCTCAGTGTCACTAATCATCAGAGAAATTCAAATTAAAACCACAACGAGATACTATCTCACACCTGTTGGAATGGCTATCATCAATAAGTCAAGAAATGAGTGTTGGTGAGGAGGTGGAGAAAAGTGAATCCTTCTGTATTGTTGGTGGAAATGCCTATTAGTGAACCCACTATGTAAAACAACGTGGAGTTTCCTCAAAAAATTACAAATGGACCTGCCTTAGGACCCAGTGATTCCACTTCTGGAGCTTTATGTGAAGAAACCTAAAACGCTGATTCAAAAGAATATATGCACCACTTTGTAGCATTACGTACAATAGTCGAGCTACGGAAGCAATCCAAGGGCACAGCAATAGATGAGTGGGTGAAAAGCTGTGGTACATATATGCAATGGAATATCACTAAGCCATAAAAAATAATGAAATCTTACCATTTATGACAGCATGGATTGACCCAGAGGGCATTATGCTGAGTGAAATAAGTCAGTCAGAGGAAGACAAATGCCATATGATTTCGCTTATATGTGGAATCTAAAGAACAAAATAAATGAAGAAGCAAAATTGAAAGAGACTCATAGATACAAAAAGAAAACTGTGGGTTACTGGGGAAGGAGGATTAGGGTACTATGTTAAAAAGATGAAGGAATTAAGAAGCACAAATTCATAGCTACAAAATAGTCATGGGAAGTAAGTTAAGCATAGGAAATACAATCAATAATATTGTGATAACTGTAGTGTCAGTTGGGGTACTGGAAATATTGAGGGGAACATTATGTAAAGTATATGATTGTCTAACCACTAAGCTTTACACCAGAAATGAATATATAATAAAAAATTCCCTTTTAGCACTGTTTTCCCTGCATTCCATAAGTATTGTTATGTTGTGTTTTCTTTTTCAATAGTCTCTAAGCATTTTATAATTTCTCTTATTATTTATTCTAGACTAACTGGTTGTTTAAGAGTATGGTTTTTAATTTGCACACACTTCCTTTTGTTCCAGATTCCCTCCTGTTATTGATTTTTAGTTTCAGTCCATTGTGGTGAGAGAAGATATTGAAATACCTTGTATGATATTTACCTTCTAAAAATCTACTGAGACTTGTTTTCTGGTCTACCATATGGTATATCCTGGAGAATGTTCCATGTGTACTTTAGAGAAATGTGTATTCTACTGTTATTAGGTTGAGGATTTTTTTATGTTTGTTGGGTCTAGTTGGTTTATAGTTGTATTTAATTTCCCTATTTTGTTATTGATCTTCTGTCTAGTGACTCTATTATCGAAATCTTGATTCATTAATTTAGAACTGTATACTTCTTCCTTCAAATCTGACAAAGTTTTATTAATGTATTTGGGCTTTATTTTTTCCCCCAGCATTTTTGAGACATAATTGACATACAAGGGGGGACTGAAAAAAAAACTAGAATTATATTCTGGAGGGTGGGCCCCTTGTTGTACAATCTTCCCCCACTAGATGAGTGTTCTAGCAACCCATCTGTATCAGCATACTAGAGGGTGTTGTTGTGAGCTGTGTTCAGCTTCAGTGAATTTTTTGGAAGACTTTCAACGTATTTGCCCATTTCTTAATGGGTGATTTACAAGTACAACTGCCACACTAAGTGTTCAGCAGGTTTTGACGCAAAACAGCATGACCTCTGTGCCCCACCATTTCTATTCACTCCATCTCGCCCCAAGCAACTTTTGTTTGTTTGTTTGTTTCCTCAGGTGGAAAAAGTCCTCAAAGAGAAATATTTTGTGGATGTGGAACAGGTGAAACAAAAAACAGTGGAAGCACTAAAAGGCATTAAAACTGGTAAGTTCAAAAACTGTTTTGAGCTGTGGAAAAAACATCTCAATCAGTGTATTGCGTCAAATGGAGAGTATTTTGAAGGTGACTGAAGTTTAAACATGTAAGAATAAACATGTAACTTTTTATAAATAAATTCTGTTTTGGGTGGTCCTCCCTCATATAACATTCTGTAGGTTTAAGGTATATAATGTGATGACTTTATACATGTATAAATATTGCAAAACAATAACCACAATAAGGTTAATTAACACTTTTAATACTTTATATAGTTACCTTTAGGGAGTGTGATGATAACTTTTAAGATTTACTCTATTTGCAGTTTTCAAGTATATATTACAATATTGTTAACTACAGTTATAATGCTATACTTCAGATTGCCAGAATTTATTCATTGTATAAATGCAAGTTGGTATCCTTTGGCCAACTTCATCTATTTCCCTCCCTCTTGCTCTGGCAATTATTAATCTACTTTCTATTTCTATGAGTTTAGCTTTTTAGCTTTCACTTATAAATGAAATCATATGGTATTTGTCTTTTTATGTCTTGACTTATTTCACCTGGCACAATGCCCTCAGGTTTATCCATGTTGTTGCCAATGGCAGGATTTCCTTCTTTTTTTATGGCTGAATAATATCTCATTATACCCATCACATGTTCTTCATTCATTCATCATCACTTAGGTTGTTTCTGCCTTAACTATTGTAAATAATGCTGCGGGAATATGGGAATACAAATGTCTCTTTAAGAGAGTGATTTCTTTTTCATCAGATATGAATACAGCAGTTAAATTGCTGGACCTATAGTAGTTATAATTTTAATATTTTGAATTCTCTCCATCTTGTTTCCATAGTGGCTGTGTCAGATTAAAGTTCTACCAACAGTGTACAAGGGTTCTCTTTTCTCCTCATGTTCACCAGCATTTGTTATTTGTTTTTCCAGAATAGCCATTCTAACAGGTATCAGGTAATCTCTCATTGTGGTTTTGATTTGCATTTCCTTGATCATTCGTAACACTGAGCACATTTAATGTGCCTGTTGACCATTTGCACATCTTCTTTGGGAAAAAAAACTTTTATTCAGGTCCTTTGTCCATGTTTTAATCAAATTATTTGGGTGTTTTTCTTATTGAATTGTATTAGTTTCTTATATATTTTGTGTATGTGGTTTGCTAATTTTCCCATTCTATAGGTTGTATTTTCATTTTGTTGATCATTTCTTTTGCTGTGCAGGAGCATTTCAGTTTGATGTATTCTCACTTGTTTATTTTTGCTGGCTTTATTTTAGTGTCAAATCCTCAAAAAATCATTGCCAAGACCAATGTCAAGGAGCTTTCCCCTCATGTTTTCTTCTAGAATTTTTAGTTTCAAGTCCTATATTTAGGTCTTCAATCCACTTTGAGATAATTTTTGTAAGATAAAGGTCCAATTTCATTCTTTGGAGTGAGGATATCTGGCTTTTCCCATACCATTTATTGAGGACCCTATATCTTTTCCACATTGAGCATTTTTGGCATTAATTGGCCATATGTGCATGGGTTTACTTCTGGGCTGTTGATTCTGTTCTGTTGGCCCATGTGTCTGATTTTATGCCAGCACTATACTGCTTTGTAACATAGTTTGAAATTAAGGAAGTATGATGCCTCGCAGCTTTCCTCCCCTTTCTTTTCTCAAGATTGCTTTGGCTATTTGAGGTCTTCTGTAGTTCCATACAGATTTTAGAGTATTTTTTCAATTTCCATAAATAATACCACTAAAGTCTTGATAGGGATTCATCAAATCTATAGCTGGATTTAGGTAGTATGAACAATTTTACAAATTAGCAATGTTAACTCTTCTGATTCATGAACATAGGATATTTATGTCTTCTATTTCTTTCATCAATGTCTTATAATTTCTAGTGTACAGATCTTTTACCTCCATGGTTAAATTTAATCCAAAATACTTTATTGTTTTTGGTGTAATTGTGAATAGCATTGTTTTCTTTCTTTTTCAGATATTTCATTGTTAGTGTATAGAAATGCAACCGATTTTCGTAAGTTGATTCTGTATCCTGCAACTTTACTGAATTTATTTATTAAGTCTAACATTATGTAAGTTCAAGATGTACAATGTGATGATTTGATATATGTACATTTTTTGCTGGAGCCTTTAGTGTTTTCTATATATAAGATCATGTCATCTACATACAGGGACAATTTTGCTTCTTTTCTGATTTAAATCAATCTCTCTCTCTCTCTCTCTCTCTCTCTCTCTCTCTCTCTCTTTCTCTCTCTTTGTCTCTGTCTCTCTCCCTACCTGATTGCACTTTTAGTACTATGTTGAATACGAGTTATGGGAGTGGGTACTCTAATCTTGTTTCTGCTCTCACAGGAAGACATTTCAAACTTTCACCACTGAGCATGTGGTGAAAGTTATCTGTGGGCTTCTTAAATTTAGCCTTTAATCTTTCTATTCTCAATTTGTTGACAGTCTTTTTATCATGAGAATATGTTAGATTTTGTCAAATGTTATTTTTCCTAGATCTATTGAGATGATTATATCATTTTTATTATTTATTCCTTTAATGTGATATGTCACATTTATTGATTTGCATATGTTGAATCATCCTTGCATCCCAAGGATGAATCCTATTTGATCATTGTGTATGATCTTCTTAATGTGCTTTCGAATCCCGTTTGTTAATACTTTATTGAGAATTTTTTATATTTATATTCATCAGAGATATTGGCCTTTAGTTTTCTTGCATAACTTATCTGGCTTTGATATGAGGGTACTTCTGGACTCATTAAATGAGTTTGGAAGTGTTCTTTTTTAATTTTTTGAAGTATGGACATGAATTCTTTAAATGTTTGGTAAAATATGCCAGTGAAGCTGTCCAATCTTGGGTATTTTGTTTTTGTTGTTGTGAAGTTTTTACTCCCTGATTCAATCTCCTTATTTGTTACTGGACTGTTCAGATTTTTCTGTCTTCATAATTCAGAGTTGGCAGATTGTATATCTCTAAACATTTACTCTTCTCTTCAAAAAAGTAATCTATTTTTTTGGTGTATACTGTTTATAGTAGTCTCATAGTCCTTCGTATTTCTGTGGTATCAATGTGATGTCTTTTTCTCATTTATAATTTTATTTGGCTCCTCTTTTTCTTGGTTAGTCTAGCTAAAGGTTTGTAAATTTTCACCTTTGCAAAGAACCAACTCAAGTTTGTTAATCTTTTCCATGTCTCAATTTCATTTATTTACGCTCTCATCTTCATTATTTCCTTCCTTCTGCTAACTTTGGGTTCAGTTTGTTCTTCTTTTTCTAGTTTCCTGATGTATAATGTTAGGCTATTTACTTGAGGTCTTTTTTGTTTTGATGCACACACTTATAAACTTTCCTTTTAGAACTACTTTTGCTAATTCCATAAGTTTATACAATGTTATGTTTCCATTTTCATATGTCATATTTTTTATTTCCCTTTTAATTTCTTCTTTAAAACATTGGTTGTTCAGGAGTGTGTTATTTTCAAGTATTTATGAATTTTTCAGCTCTTTTCCTCTTAATTTCTAGTTTTATACCATTGTACTCAGAAAAGATACTTGATATAATTTCTATCTTTCTGAATTTGTTGAGACTTGTTTTGTGTCCTAACATACGATATATCCTAGGAAGTGTTTTGTGTGTGCTCAAGAAGAATGTGTACTCTGGTGCTGTTGTATGGAATGTTCTGTGTATGCTCTGTTAGTGTTATTTGGACTAAATTGTTGATCAGATTTGCTGTTTCCTTATTGAGTCTCCATCTAGATGATCTATTCATTGTCGAGAGTTGGGTATTAAAGTCCCCAACTACTATTGTATGGTTGTTTATATTTCCTTTTAGTTCTGTTAGTATTTGCTTTATATATTTAGGTGCTCTAAAGATGGATGCATAATTTTTACAACTGTTATATCTTAATGAACTGACACCTTTATCATTACATAATAACGTTCTTTGTCTCTTATGACCATTTTTAACTTAAAGTCTATTTTGTCTCCTATAAGTATAGCTACCCCTGCTTGATTTTGGTTCGCATTTGTTTGTAATATCTTTTTCCATTCCTTCACTTTCAGCCTATGTTTGTCCTTAAAGCTAACCTCCTCTCTCTGGATCTCAGTGTCTACAACTGTAAAAGGAGGGTGTTGGTCTAGTTAAAGTAGGGACTCAGAGACTACTGGGCTCTGTGACAGGCGGCGGGGGGCCACTGCATGACCATGACCTTGGTCAAGCATCCCAAACCTGAGTTGCCTGCCATGGAGCCTGAGGGTGGACGTTAGGTTTCCACCCAGTGCACAGGGAACCTAGGTCATGCTTTGGATTTGGGTTATTTTCCCCCTGCAAATGCACCCACATTGATGGTCTGAAAGGCCTGCACTGGTTCCAAAGCACCACCCTACTGCAAAGATCAAATCCATGCCCACAACAACCAAATGGGAACTTTCAAAAGTCTCAAGAAACTCTGGACCTGGGTGACATCCTCACACCCCACTTAGACAGTGGTTCTCAGGTTTGTGCCCTTTGTGGGTAAATTGTGGTGACTAGTATCACCCAGGCAAGTGAACTGGAACCTGTTGCATTGGCTGGCTCTGACTTTTCCATTTCTGAACTGCTGCCCATGAGGCCCAGTCTGATGTGTCGGTGTTGCTTTTTGTCTGGGATTTGTTCATTGAGCACACACTGTTTTGTGTCTGAGAGTTTTTAATTTGGATTTTTTACTTTTTCCATTCAGCCCTGTGTTTTTAAGGCTCATCTGTGCCTCTTATTGTCACCTGGTCCTCTGAGCAATGTGTCCACTGAATGTCACTGTCCACTCCCCTGGCTGTCTATAGCTCCCTTTTGTCTCAGTAAGACTGTCCTCACATCCCCTGTCTGTCCCCTCTGGGGCCTTTGTGAAATAGGAACACTCTTAAAAGTAACAGAGACTCTTAGAGGACTGGCCAGCTCAGAACAAATGCCCAGGGAACAGACTCCAATGTCCTTTAGCTTTGAGCTAATGACCCTCAGGTCCCCAGGAAACTGACACAAATATGGGTCTGGAAATGAAAACCCATGGTGCTGGTGTAAGAAAGCACATAATGAGAAAACATATATATAGGTACACACATACACTCATACCATACACATACACAGATGCATACACAAACATATATGCATACAAGCACACATGCAATATACACATGTACACACACACACACACACACACACACACACACCAATTGCTTTCTTCACCATCACCATTGTCTTCCCCACCCCGCACCCACTGCACACACCTATGCCAGGCATTCTGTTAGCAGCTTCAGCTCTCTAAGTTTCCCCAACAAGTCTGGGAGAATTTATGACCACCTTACAGACAAGAAAGCTGAGTTACCATAGGACTGATGATGCTCAGGGCAGATGGCCCATACTGAGGGTTCCATCTAGGAGGATGAGCAGCAGGCACTGGGCATGGATTCCTTGAAGCAATAAGTGGTGGTTTCAGGCTTGTTTGTGGAATTGGAAAAACAAGTGTTGAAATACCCATAATGCACAAAGAAGAGGGTGATATGAGACCCAGATTGGAGGTCTGAGGTCAGGGTAGAGAGATGCCCCTGGGGAAGTGGTCTCTGGAAGGGAGGGAAGTGGACAAAAGCATTTTGGGGAGGCTGGAGCCTCAGGAAGCCGGGGAAAGGTGGATCCCAGACTCTGCTGACCTGGCTCCAGGGAATAGGGACAAGGGGTGGGGGTGTTCCTGGGTCTGGGGCCCTCAGGAAATCACTCTAAGTTCTGCCTCTGGCTCACTAAAGTAAGTGGTAAAGAAAGACAGCCTTTTTAAATTGGATTGTTTGTCTTATAGCCTAAGTGCCCATCAGTAAATGAGTGGATCAAACAACTGTGGTACATTTACATAATGGAATTTTATGCAGCAGAAAGAAAGAAGGAACTCCTACTCTTTGCAACAGCATAAATGGAACTGAAGACTATTATGCTAAGTGAAATAAGTCAATCAGAGAAAAACAAATACCATACGATCTCACCTATAAGAGGAATGTAATGAACAAAATAAACTAATGAGCAAAATAGAACCAGAGGCATCGAAAAATGGAACAGACTGACAGTGACTGGGATGGGGGTGGGGCGGCGAGGGGGATAATGGTGGAAAGAAGGGGAAGGGACTAGTTAAAGAACATGTATGAATGATCCATGGGACACAATGGTGTGGGATTGACTGGGGTGGGGGTGGGCTGCATGGAGGAGGGCAAAGGGGAAAAATTGGGACAACTGTAATAGAATAACAATACAAAGTTAAAAAAAAAGAAAGACAGACTTTTACATTAAATTGCCTCAATTTTAAATTTGCTTGACATTTGAGCAGCACAGGCCTACTGAGGACTCTGGCTCCCTTTCTGGAGCAGCCTGGGGCTGGACAACTCTAGAGCCCAGCAAGCAGGGTACAGCTCTGAAAGGGGCACAGGACACCCAGGGGCCAGAGGTGTCCACGGGAAAGGGCCTCAGGTGAAGGCACAGATGGCCAGCTCCCCCTCTGCCTCAATAGCTGGGCTCCCACTCCTGGATGGAATCCAGGTCTGTAGCCTCAGCCCAGCCTCCACCTGCCAGCCCTTGGGGAGCTTCAGAGTTGGAATCACACACACAGGCAGACCCCTCCCATTCTACCATGATCACCCAACCCTGCCAGCTCACCTGAAGTACCCCCAGCCTGCTCCTGCCTCCCTATCCAGGCTCTGCTCCTCCACATGTGCAGTCCTATGTCCAAGGTTGGGGTCAATGTGGGAATGGGGCCTACAGGCTCATTTGTTCCACTGACACATGCTGAGTCTCACCAGGGGAGCCCCTCACCCTCCAGAGCCATGTCCAGGGTGGGACAGAGAATAGTCTGAGAAGTAAGTTGATTACATAACATGTGAAGAGGGGAAGTGCTATGAAGAAAACACAGAGGGGGCTGAGGAGTGCAGGGGACCTCTGAGAAAGTGGCATTGCAGGACAAATGGTGGATTGGTGAAGGAGGGGCTAGGCAGTGTCTCAGAGGTCAGAGCAGGCAGGGGACTTGGGGAACCTCTGAGGTGTTGGCCTCTCTCTGAGAGACTCTGGCAGCTGAGGGTGGTGGCCTGAGGAGTAGAGGCAAGGGACTGACAGGCAAGGGCTGAGGACAAGTGCTGGATGGCAGATGTAGAGACAGTGGAGGACAACTGTGGCTTATGGCTCAAAGGGGTAGGGCTGCGAGGGGCAAGTCTGAGGGAAAATGATGGACTTCTAATATAGCCCTGTGGCATTTCACAGGGTCACCAATGCCTCTCCCTGTTGCCCCTCCTGCAGCTCAGCTCCCAGTCCCAAGGCTGCAGAGGAGCAGGTGTCTAGGTTACTCTCTGTGGAGACAGGATTCTGCAGGACAAGGAAAGTCCAGGCTATGTGCCAGGGAAGCAGCATTGTGTGTCTCTGAGGAGCCAAAGCCTTTGAAGCAGAAAAAATTATAACAATGAAATATCTTTCATTAGCAATTCTTAAATGCCAGATATTCCTAGGACCAGGTCCTGGCTGGTGGTCCTTGCTGGGTCTAGATGTCCATCCACTCAGGATGGGGGTTTGTCAGTGAGCTCTAGGCCTGAGAATCAGGGCAGGCTGTGGTCTTCATCCAGATGGTTCCAGTCTGCTCTGCTCCTTTTGCTGCCTGCCTCTCCTGACCCATTGCAGGCCCAACTCCCTGGATGTGTCTCCTCAGTCCACATGTGCTCTCTCAGGGGGCAGGCAAGGGGACAGATGTCTACCTTGTGAGCTGCTATGGGAATTATTAGGGATAGGAAGCATGATGCCAGGGGGGGTCAGGCAACAGGTTGGGTCCAGCTCTACCCCACTCAACCCAGTTGCCATGAGAGCCATGGAAAAGAAGGGGGACCCTCTGGTCTGGATTCTGTGCCCCACTCAGGACCACACTCACAGCACTGCAGTGACAGGGGTGTAGGCTCCAGGATGGTGCTCCAGTCCTGGTCCTGTGCCTTCTGGCTGCACAGCACTGGGCCAGTTGCTGAACCTGTGTGTGCCTCAGTTTCCAAGCCTATTAAAATGGGGATACAGCAGCCATCCTCTGGTTGTTGCATGACTGCAGGGATCAAGTGCGTGCCTGAGATGCATGCTAGCTACTGGGGTGATGAGATGTCCAGAGACAGGCTGATGCACACACGATGTCCTTGAACCCTCTCAGTTGATCCACATGAGCATCCTCACTTGTGGAAGAGAGACGAGGACTGGAGATGGAAGTCCATCACGTGAGGATTCACGGCAGTGCTGGGCCCTGGTGTCCAGGCCTATAGTGACCCCTGCTGTGGCTGCCTCTCTCCTCAAGACCCCCAGAACCCTTGCCAGCTGCCCCACCCTTCCTGCCCAGCAATGGGGCTGCCCCAAATCCTACAGCCTGAACTGACCCTCTCTTGTATGCCCTGCCCCTTACCCAGGGCCTTTGGAATGCTCTTTCTGCCCATGATGCAGCACCCTTCTCAGTCCCCAGATGCCCAACCTTCCACCCTGCCTTCACCAGCCACTCCAATCAGCAAAGCCTCTCCTGACTTTACCCTCTGTGCCCTTTACATAGTTCCTCTGTTCCTATCATCTTCATGAGGTCACCTTCCATTTTCCCTTCTAGACTCTTCTCATATGTCACTACCTCCATACAGTCAGACATGATTTCTTCACCCCCCCCCCACCAAAAGACAGTGGTCTTTCTTGTGTCCCTCTGTATACTTTGTTCATCTTCCACTGCAACATCCCACACCCCAGCCCAGGAGTTATGTCCAAGTACCCTCTGAGTCCCACGTGCTGAGAAGGGAGGAAATGGAGCAATGTGGTAGAGTTGTGTGAGAGGAAGGGAGGGAGAATGAGAGACAGGAGGAAAGCAAAGTTTGGGGGGAGAAAAATCAGAAGTTAGCTTTGGACAGATAAGGACAGACAGACAAGGGGAGACAGGCAGTGTGGAAACAATGAGAATGATAGAGACACAATCAGACAAGGAGAGGGAGGGAGAGAGAGATTGAGAGAGAAAGAGAGAGAGAGAGGAGAGCGAGAGAGACTGAGGAGGGAGATGAGACAAAGAGAGAAAGGGGGGAGAGAACTATAGAAACTAAAGGGGAGGAGAGTGGTGGAGGGGGAAGGGATGGGGGAGGGATAGGGGAGGGATAGGAGAGGAAGGTGGTTGTGAGGGCGCAGGGGGGGTGGCCCTGGCGTTTGGGCTGTCTCGAGGGAACCCTGACCCCACCCCCTGCGCCCGGCTGCTCACCTCCCAGCCGCTCAGGTTTCAGGGCTTGGAGCGCAGGCAGATTCGGTAACAAATGCATGTGCATCGCATTATGAAGAAAGCCTTAAAAAGCCCTCGTTTATCGCTGTTTACGTTACATGATTGAGGGGAGAATTTGCCAAGACCAAAGGTTACTGCTGGTGTTTCTGTGACGATATTACCTCAAACTCAAGCAATTAGCGTCAAGGAATCGTGCGTTGTCTTTGCGAGGGCTTTCTTGAGCATGATGTGCGGGGCTGGACTTTCAGGCCACACAGCACGACCAGAGGAACACGTACATCTTCTTTTTTCTACAGATTTTCCCTGAACCTGTCCTGTCACCTGCCTCGCTGGGCCTCCTTTTCCCTTCTTCGGGTAGGGAGGGGCGTGAATGGACTTGGACTCTAGGTCTCTCTGGTTTTGCTCTCTGAGCATATGCCTTTAGCTTTTCTCCCCAGCATGTTTGATAAAATCCTTTCTTGAGACAATCGTGAAAATGGCTTCAGCAGTAATTAGTAAACACTCTCCTTTCTTCCAAGGAGGATACATGTGAGAAATCTGCCCTGCACCCCTCTTCTCAGCTTTGCAGGCTGGGGCTGGAATGTGGGGTGGGTGGCTGGGAGGTGGGGAAGGGCCTTGTGCCCTCAGATGTGCCAGGCATGCCTCAGTTTCCTTATCTGTAAGCAGGGTGATAATAGCATCTGCATGGGGCCATGAGGAGAAGGTGGAAAGGACGCCAAGCACTTAGCAGTTTCTGGCACATAGGTGACATACATGAGTGTCATTGTCACTGTTGTACCCAGACATCTTGAGGGACTGCCCACTGGAGCCACAGGAGCAGAAGGGAGAAGCAGACTCTCAGAGAGGCCAGAAGGGCAGACACTCTGAGAAGGAAGGGAGAGCAACCGGAACCTGTTCAGGGTAAGGGGTGGGGGTGAGGGTAGGGCTTTCTGCCACCTATTTCCCATCGTAAATACCGGGGAGCCTTGGAAACCAACCAGCTGAAATCAATAGGTTCTGCCACCTCCTTCCACATTCAGTACATCTCCAGCCTACCAGTCAGCAGAGATACCAGCCCCAAGCGGGCACTGAGCTGGACCGACATTGACCTGGAAGATGGCAGCCAAGCCACAGGGCCCAACTCCACTCTGCCCCTTATTCTCTGTTGGCACCAAGCTGGGTTCCTCATCCCAAGACAGGACTAATCATATCCCTCCCTCAGGATTGTCAAAAACCATAGTAAATTATACAGGAAGCACACCCAGGAGCATGGAACTGACCCTGTGCAAAACAAAGCCCATGAATACTGACTCCAGGGACAGTGTCAGATGAAGTCCAGGGGCCCCACAGAGGACAGAACCACGTGGGTTTCCATGATGTCAGGGATGACTGCAAACAAGTGTCCTATCATTGAAAGATTTGGGGAAAAAACAGCATCCATGAGGTTTCAGTGTGGCTGGGCTTGCCTCTTCTCCCTCCAGAAGGGCTTCTGCTTCCTCCCTGCAAAGGCCCCAGGACAGCCCAATGGTTACATTCTTACACTTTACACAATTTCTGGTCCTCATATGGGCCAGTGGCCTGAGTCAGCACCCCGGGAGGAAAGGACAGAGGTCACTGGGAGAGAGGAGTCCTGGTAGCTGTGTCCCAGTATGCATCCTCAGAGACTCAGCAATGTGGAAAGTTCCCATCCAGAGTGAGGGTCCTATTGGATGGAGGATAGAACCATGAGCCAAACAGCCAGAGCTCAACCTGACAGAGAGACCCACACTGCAAGTCCTAACAATGAGGGTTCATCAGGCCTCCCCAAGCTGACTGCTTGTCATTTCCTCCACCTGTTATCATCCCATTTTACAGATGAGCAACCTGAGGCTCAGAGGGGATACCATTCCAAACTTGAATCAACATTCACAGAGTTGCTGGATGGAATTGGGCCTGTTGTTTCCATCTTGAGCCCCCAGTACCTAGTGAGGAGTAGGGTGCATCCTGGAAGCCCAGTCAGCACCTTCCTGCACTCTCCACCTCAGCTCCATCAGACCAGAATTGAGTGCAGGATCACTCCAGTCTGCACTATTCCCACCCTCTCTGCTTTGACATTTTCTGATGCTGTGGACATCACCCAGCAGGCTCCCACCTCCCACCAGGCAATTTCGGCTGCACCTACCAAGTGCTCTTGGGCCCTGCCTATCGTCAGCTGCTCCTCAATACACTCCTAGCCCAGGACAGCCTCAGAGTCCCCAGCCCCTCCTCAGTCATTGACTGTAAACCTGTAACTCAAGGAGGCCAGAGGGACCCCGCAACCCATCACACCACTCCACCTCCACCTCCAGAGAGACCAGCTAATCCCTTAAGGTCTCTGCTCACCCTCAGCATAAAGCGCCCATTCTTCTCTAGCATGGGGCTGGGGTGGGAAAATATTTTCCAAAGGTCAGTTTTCCAATTATACTTAAAATTTGAAAGTTCAATTTTTTTTTTTTTGGCCTCCCCTCACTGCAGCCTAGCTCTGCTAATTTCATAAAGATACCATTTAGCTGAGGTAGGTGGGATTCTGGGCATCAGAACAGCTTCCCAACGTCAACAGCCAGCCGTAACTGTAACCACCAACTTCCCATCATTTGTGGAGAAAAAAATGTCTCTCTCCCCAGAAATTATGGCCTGTAGGAATCAGACAACATCCCCCTTGCCTGGTGGGATTTTCTTATGTACTTAACTGTAAGCCACATTTGTAAAATCCTGCTCATGGGCTGTTGAGGATGCAGGATGTTGAGGTGGGCACTTCAGCGTGGGGTGATACAGTTGAGCTCCCACTTTACTGGACAGTGGCCCCAGGATCTGGCATGTGGCTTCCAGGCTGGAACCCCTGGGATCTAGAGGGAGGGACCTCTACTCAGAAGCTTGGGTATGAGTGAGAGCAGACCAGACAGGACCACCTTGTCTATGTCTTTTGGGTGGAAACAGAATGTGGGTATATAGGCAACAAACTAGTGACTTGGCTCAGATGTTCTTTCCTTCTTCTGCCAAAGTTGATACCAAAGGGAACTGGAAATCTAACACTTTTCTCTACCCACCTGTTTGTTTGTCATACTTAATTATCCACCCTGGCCAAACTGTGCCCTTCCCTGGTCAAAGATGGACAGGGCTCCTCCTGGACGTAACATTGCCCATCAAGGGGCCTCAGCCCCTTCTCTCCAAGAGGGAGTAACAAAGTCTGTCTGAGGATGAAATGAGGGCTGTGGTAGGGACAGCTTCAGAAACCACTTGAGGGGGAGGGCAGCTGAAGGGAGCAGAAGGACTGCATCCCATTGAAGAAGAGAGGCTATGCTTTTCCTGGAGTAGGGGGAGGCCAGACTGCAAGGCAGGATGGATTCCCTTCTACCCTTGGGCTCTCACCCTCTGTTCCAGGTGGCCCAGGGTACCTTCAGGGGAGAGGAGTCCACAGACCTGGCACAGCAGAGCTGAGCTGAGGAGAAGGCAGCCAGCAAGAAGGCAGAGCATGGGACCCTTTCAGAGCATGGTCAGGCTCCAGCCCAGAGTTGGGGTGCAGGAACACCTCTGCATGGGATGCATGAGAAGCCTCCGTCCTGTGGGGTCTGGCGAAGGTACAGCACAGGTGCAGTGAGGGGCAGGAGTGTAAATGTGGGGTCTGGGTGTACAGATGTGACCCCTTACTATGGTACTGAGAGCCTCACTGGGCCCTGGAGAGGGGCAAAAGGGAGACTTATGCCCAGTTTGGGAAGGAGGGGACAGTGCCTCTTAGCTCCAGCTAGTGAGCCTGGTGGCACTAGCAATGACAAATTTCAGGAGAAGCTGGCTTTTGATATGAAATTCTCCAATGTTCCAAGTTTAGCACCTATTTCATATCCATTTTCTTACCTCCCATCTTTCTCCTCACCCCAGCTATCTCTGTGGTTCCCTGCTCTTGTCTCAGGGCCTTGCACATGCTGTTTCCTTTGCCTAGGACAATCTTGATCCAACAATTGTACAACTGATTCCTTTTCCATTCTTAGGGCCCTGACCATCCATTACTCCAGTCCATTGCTCTGTTTTGTTTTCTTCCCAGCCCTTATTTTATATTACATACTTATTAATTCATCTGCCTCTTATTTGTCTCCCCACAAAGAATGGAGGCTCCTGAAGGCAGAAACCTGATAGGTTCACTGCTTTGCCCTCAGTGCCCAGAACAGTGTCTGGTACAAGCAGGTGCTTAATAAAAGCCTGGTGATTGAATGAATGAATGGGTATATGTCATTCCCCATTCCTCCTGGGACACTGGGCACCTCCATCACTGAGTCCTGAACTGGGTCCCACAGGGAAGTTTCCCTCATCCCAGAGGGAGGAAGGGGCCCAGCTTGGGTATGCTGTTGCTAGGAGTCTTTTTGCCCTACCACTCTGACCCATTACCCTGTCTTGTTTTGCTTGCAGGACTGTTCACCATCTGAAATGACTGGGTATATGAAGCCTATCTGAGCAGCTGTCTCAAAGCAGAACTGGGCTTAGTGCATCTGTGCGATGGTGAGGAGGTTCAAGTGTCTGGGCATGGGCATGAGGGCTCCAGTGTGGTGATGAGGTCATTAGGACTCTGGGCAAGATAAAGAGCAGAGAATTTATTTTAGGGAGTTATTGAAGTGTCCTTAGCACATCCTGAGAGTGGAGGACAGAGAGAAATCTGATGGACAAAATGTGTCCTCAGCTGCTGGGTAGTAAGGACATGTAAGTAGAAGACTCATTCCTTGTTCAAGGGCTCTAGATGTACAAGAGGCAGGAGATATAGTCCTACCTTTAAAGAGCTAAGTTTCTAGAAAGGGAGATAGAAAGGTAAATAGGATAAACATTAATTTATTCTCCTGTTTATGCATCTATTCATTCATCCACCATCTCTCCACCCATCCCTACAACAACCCACACATTTATCCACCCACTCATCCATCTATTTAACCATTCATCCATCCATCCAGGGTTGTCCTGCAGGGCTTGGGTACACTGGCCTCTTGAATACACAGACAATTTCTTGCACTCACTCACCTGGATGAAAATTGTAAAGGGAGAAAGACAAAATTTGAGGCTCTGGACCAAATTTCTGTTACTGAAGCACAAAGTAGGGAAGATGAAAAGAAAGAAACAAGACTTATGGAGCATCTACACTATAGCATAGACTGTGATACGCACTTTGGAGGATCAGTTTTATCTGTTTCTCAAAGCTACCTAATGAGGGAGAGATTATCCTCTTTATATTGCTTATAAGAATGTGGAGATCAGAGAGAATAAGTAGCTTACCCAAGTTCACAGAACTAGTAAGTGGCTGAACCATTACTCCAGATTTAGTTCATTCCAAATTCCCAAACCCACAGTGAGAGGGGAGGGATTCAACGCAGCCTGCATGGATGGCTGTGTTAACCAAGCAGAGTCTTTAAGCCTGCGTTAGGATTTTTTATGCCAGCATTAAAAATTAATGTAAAGATAATACAAGCACAAGGTTAAAAGTTGTAAAAAGATGAAAAGTAAGGATTGAGTCGCAACTTCCAGCTGCAGTCATGATGAAATATTAAGTATCAGATTCACCCTATCCCCACAAGTAACTATAAAACTAAACAAAATATAGAAACCCTTTTCAACATTGAGCATCAGACAAAGCAGAGCTGTGATTATTAAGAGAATGAAACACACAAGGAAATCTCTACATTCTGTCTTTATGGGTGGGGCCACTCACCAAAGTATGGCACAGGATGTAGAACCTAAACAGACAACTCACTGGGAATAGGAAATGACTGGAGCTCAGGACTGCTGATGTAGATAGAATTTGGGGGCAAGGTACTGGAAAAGAGGAAGATGCGCAGAGATGTACCATACATAATTCTGCATTGGAACCTCAGGTTCTTAGAAGAATATGGAGTTTTAAGTGTACAGAGCAGGACTGCCAAGTTTAGCAGTGAAAAACTATTGGGTGGTTGAGATCTAAATGGAGATTCTGAAGGTTGTTTAATGATTGGAGAAATTGGAGGTCTGCCTACTGTAGAGTCACCCTAAAACTCCTAAAATCAAACCTCAGCAGGATTAAGTTCATCTGCCAGTTTTAACTGCCTGTCAGAAGAGCAATAAACAGTCTTTAAAGAGAAACAACATCCAGGCTCATAATAGTATAGCATCCATTCACAATGTTTGAAACATGATTAAAAAAACCTACTAGGCATGCAAAGAAGCAGTAATAGAGGACTCACAATCAGTAGCAAAATGTGAATCACTGTGAACAGACTCAGACATAATACATACTAGATTGGCAGACAGAAACTTCAAATGATTATTATACTATGCTGTTATATATTGTACCATGGTCAAGAATTTAAAGTACAAGATGGGGAGAAGAAAAAATAGAATTTTATCAGAAAAACAAAACTATGTAAAAAAAATTAATGGGACATTCTAGAGTTGATACATAAAATATTTGCAAAGTGAAATTCTCTAGATGGGTTTAATAACAATTTGGAAACTACAGGAGAAAAGATTAGTAAACTTGAAAGCAATAGAAAGTATTCAACAAAGCATGTAGAGAAAAAAGACATGAAAAATAAATAAACAGAGCCTCAGGATTGTGTGGAAAAATATCAATTAGTCTAATATATGTGCAATTGAAATCTTAACAGGAGAGAGCAGTAGGGATTGGGGCAGAATATTATTTGAAGAAATAGTGGCAGAAATTTTTTGAATTTGGATCAAAACTATAGGCCTACAGATGCAAGAAGCATAATAACACTCAAGTGGCATAAACAGAAAGAAAACCATACCAAGGCTCATCATATTCAAATGGTTAAGAAGCAAAGATAAATAGAAAAATCTTAAACTAAGCCAGACAAAAGATATATATATAGCTTTTGTGTGTGTACACACACACACACACACACACACACACACACACACACAAAGATAAAATATCACTGAGTTATCATCAGAAACAAGGCAAAAGACAACACAGTTACATCTTTGAAATTCTGAAAGAAAAAAAAACTGTCAATCTAGAATTCTACAGACAGCAAAACACCCCTTAAAAATAAATGAAAAATAAGGACATTTTCAAACAAACAAAAGCTGAGAGAATTCAACAACAGGAGATTTGAAATGAAGTTCTTTGGACTAAAAAGAAATGATATTAGATGGAACCACATTTACATTTATAAATGAGGAGTGCCAGTAATGGTAAATATGTGGGAAAATATAAAAACAAGAAATATTACTTGAGAAAAAAAGTTTCTTTATGATAATGAGTGAATTCTTCAGGAAGATATAGTTATTCTAAATATTAATGCACCTTGTAACAGAGACTCAAAATGCATAGAAGTAAAAACTGAGAGAACTAAAAAGAAAAATAGACACATCAAAAAATATAGTTGTAGGTTTGACCTCCCTTTCTAAGTAACTGATAAAAAAATACACAATTCAATCAGGATATAGGACATCTAAACAACATTATAAACCAAGTTAACATAACTGACATTTATAAAACACAATACAGAGAATATATTCAATACATTTTTAAGTCAGTAAAGCAAGTTTTAATTAAGAATCACTGAAATTATACAGCATATGCTCTTTGGCTACTATAGAATTAAATTAGAAATCCATGATTGTAAAGAATTAAGAAAATCCTCAAAATTTTAAAAGCAACACACTTTCAAATAACCCATTGGTCAAAGAGAAAATCACAAGGGAAATAAGAGAATTTAATAAACATTTATAGCTCTAAAGATTTATATTAACAAAGAAGGGTCTAAAATCAATTATCTAAGTATCCACCTTAAAAATTTTGAAAAAGAACAAGTTAAACTCAAAGTGGAAAGAAGAAAATAATTAACATAATAACAAAAATCAATAAAATATAAAATGAACACACACTCAATGAAATAAAAGTTGGTTATTTTAAACAATCAATAAAATTGGTAAAACCCTTAGGTAGGTCAACTAAAGTAAAAAGATAGAAAACACAAGTTACCATTATTTTGAATGAAAGAGGAGATGCAATTACAAGTCCTGAAGGCAATAAAAGAATAATAAAGGAATAATATGAAAAAATTTATATCGGTAGATTAGACAATCTTGATGAAATTAACAAATAACTTGAGCCAAAATGACCTTTCTCTATTACTCTCCCCCCTCACACACACCACACACACAGAGTAAACATCAATAGCCCCACACTTAAAAATTTAAAATTTGCCCACAAAGAAAGCTCTAGACTTAGTTCACATAATTCTATGTAGCTAAAGAATTCTTAATAACAAAACCATTGAAGGCCATTATCAAAAAACAAAGTCAAAGACCAATATCCTTTAAGAATGTGAACACACAAAATACTTAATAAATATTAGCAAGCCAAATCCAGAAAAAAATGTGTGTGTGTGCACATGTGCCATGCATGTGTTAATACCAGGAATTCAAGGTTGGCTTAATGTTCAAAAATCAATATAATTTTATGGTAAAAACTCTAAGCAAAGTGGGAATAAAGGGAACATACCTCAACATAACAAAGGCCATATGTGATAAGCTCATAGCTGACATCGTACTAAATGGAGAAAAGCTAAAAGTATTTCCTTAAGATTGGGAGCAAGGCAGAGTTGTCCACTTTCACCAATTTTATTCAATGTAGTATTGGAAGTCCTAGCCACAGCAATCAGACAAACAAAAGAAATAAAAGGCACCCAAATTAAAAAGGAAGTAAAACTGTCATTATTTGCAGATGATATTATACTATATAGAAATAACCCTAAAGATTCCATAAAAACCTACTACAATTGATATATGGATTCAGTAAAGTAGCAAGATACAAAATTAATATTCAGAAATCAGTTGCATTTTATACACCAACAGTTAACTATCAGAAACAATCCCATTTATGATTGCATCAAAAAATAAAATACCTAGGAACGAATTTAAAACCAAGGAGGTAAAAGACCTTCACTTGGAAAATTATGACATTGAAAAAAGAAATTGAAGAATATACAAATACATGGAAGCATATACTATGCTCATGGATAGGAATAATTAACATCATTAAAATGGTTTTATGTAGCAAAGCAATCTATAGATTCAATGCAATCCCCATCAAAATACCAATAGCTTTTATTTCACAGAACTAGAAAAATTCTAAAATCTATAGGGAATCACAAAAGACCCCAAATACCCACAGCAATCTTGAGAAAGAAGAACAAAGTTAGAAATATTATGCTTCCTGATATTAAACTATACTACAAGGCTATAGTAACCATAATAGCATGGTACTGGTATAATAACAGACATATAGATCAATGGAACAGAATAGAGAGCCCAGAAATAAACTTATGCCTATATGGTCCATTAACATACAACAATGGAGACAAGAGCATAGAATAGGGTAAAGACAGTCTATTCAATAAACAGTGTCAGAAAAATTGGAGAGATACATGCAAAAAGCACAACTAGAGCACCTTCTTATATCATATATAAGAATAAACTCAAAACGGTTTAAAGACTTAATTAAATGTAAGACTAGACCATAAAAATCCTAGAATATAACATAGGCAATAAACTCTCTGACATTGGTCTTAGCAATTTTTTTTTTATATATCTCCTTGGGCAAGGGAAACAAAAGAAATAGGACTACAAATAGGACTACATCAAACTAAAAAAATTTTGTACATCAAAGGAAGCCATCAACAAAACAAAAAGACAATCTACCAAATGGAAGAACATATTTGCCAAAGATACATCCAACTAGGGATTAATATCCAACATTTACAAAGAACACATACAACTCAACACCAAAAAAAAAAAAAAACAAACAAAAGACAATCCAGCTTCTGCCCAAGATGCATGTGTAAGTAGATATACTTTGTGCCCTCGCACAACAAAAGGACAACAAATTTAAAAAACAAAAAATAACCGGTTTGCCAGAAAAATTGAACTGTATGCAAGTCCAACAACCAAGGAGTTAAAAAAAAAACATTCATTCAGACTAGTAGGAGGGGCAGAGACGGGGATCCATTGTGGAGAGGACTTGTGGGAAGGCAGTGGCTAGAGGACCAGGTTGGGTGAGCTCTGTGGGCGGGGCAGGCAAGGGGGTTGCTAGCGAACCAGGCAGTACCATATTTGCATACTGATAAACTGGGAGGAACAACTAGGGAGTAAGACAGACCATGCAATCCAGGGTTCCAGCACAGGGAAATAAAGCCTCAAAACGTCTGAATGTAAAAACCTGTGGGAATTGCAGCAGTGGGAAAACTCCCAGCTTCACAGGAGAGTTCGTTGGAGAGACACACAGGATCCTAGAACATACACAAACTTGCCCACCCAGGAATCAGCACCAGAAGGGCCCAATTTGCTTATGGGTAGCCAGGGAAGTAACTGAAATCCAGCTGAGAGCTAAGCAAGTGGCATTGATACTTCCCTGAGCCCTCCCCCACATAAAGTGCCACAACACAGGGTTACCCCACCATGGAGAATATCCAAGGTTCCACCCCTTACAATGTAATAGGCATGCCAAGACAAAAAAAATATGGCCCAAACAAAAGAACAGATCAAAAGTCCAAAAATAGAATTAAGCAATGAAGAGATAGTCAACCTATCAGATGCAGAGTTCAAAACACTGCTAATCAGGATGCTCAAAGAATTGGTTGAGTATGGTCACAAAATAGAGAAAAAAGTGAAGGCTATGCAAAGTGAAATAAAGGAAAATATACAGAAAACCAAAAAGTAATGGAAGAAAACCAGGACTCAAATCAACAATGTGGAACAAAAGGAAGAAATAAACATCCAATTGGAACAGAATGAAGAAACAAGAATTCAAAAAAATGAGGAGAGGCTTAGGAACCTCTAGGAACACTTCAAACATTTCAATATGCAAATCATAGGGGTGCCAAAAGGGGAAGAGGAACAGCAAGAAACTGAAAACTTATTTGAAGAAATAATGAAGGAAAACATCCCTAATCTGGCAAAGGAACTACACATGCAAGTCCATGAAGCTCAGAGACTCCCAAAGAAGTTGGACCCAATGAAGCACACACTAAGGTAAATCATAGTCACATTACCCAAGATTAAAGGGAAGAAGAGAATCTTAAAAGCAACAAGAGAAAAGGAGACAGTTATCCACAAAGGAGTTCCCATAAGACTATCAACTGATTTCTCAAAAAGACCTTACAGGCATGAAGGGGCTAGAAAGAAGTATTCAAAGTCATGAAAGGCAAGGACCTACATCGAAGATTACTCTATCCAGCAAAGCTATCATTTAGAATGGAAGGGCAGATAAAGTGCTTCCCAGATAAGGTCAAGTTCAAGGAGTTCATCATCAGTCATCAAGCCCTTATTATATGAAATGTTAAAGGGACTTACCTAAGAAAAAGAAGATTAAAAACTATGAAGAGTAAAATGACAAACTCACAACTATCAACAACTGAACCTAAAAAAACAAAAGCAAAGTAAATAAGCAACTAGAACAGAGACAGAATTACAGAAATGGAGATCACATGGAGGGTTATCAGTGGGGGATGGAGAAGGGGGGAAGTACAGGGAATAAGAAGCATAATTGGTAGGCATAAAATAGAAAGAGATTAAAATAGTACAGGAAATGGAGAAGTCAAAGAACTTATATGTACAACCCATGGACAGGAAGTAAGGGGAATAATGCAGGATGGAGGGGGGTGCAGGGTGAGTGAGGAGGTAAAGAGGAAAAAAATGAGACAGTTGTAATAGCATAATCAATAAAATGTACTTTAAAAAAAGATAAAAGTTCTGAAAATTGTTCTAAAGTCATAAAACAAATGAAGAAACATTATTCAAGAAAATATTCTAAAATTTGGTGAGAACAGTAAGAATCTGTGGTATCATGGCTCATTCCTTCTCTCCTTCCCCACCCTCAGCTTAATAGAAGTTCTCTGGGTGAGTATGACCAAGAAAATGATGCTCTCTTTCCCTTCAGCACCAAATCAAACCGTGTTATATCTCACTGAGAAGGGCAGGCCACCAGCATTTCTCATCCCCTGTAAGTCCCAGTTAAAGAATTCCTGGTGATTGTGGCTGAGTGGTCAGGAGCTCCCTTCCTCTACCAAGTCCTCATCTATAAGACAGAGGTTCTACACTAGCACAAAAGACCAAGAATACAAGGGCCCTAATCTCCCTTGCCCTAGCTTAGGGCAGAGTTGCCACACCAAGAAAAGCAAGTCCTAAAGACCAGAGATTACTGCTCCATCCAGGGCCCAGAATAGTGGATCCGAGACTTTGTCAGGAGAAGAGGCAGACCATAAGAAAAGAGAGCCCTAAAGAAACTGACATTATTTGAAAAAGAACATGAAGAAATTTGATCCTAAGTCTGCTCTCAAAAACAATAGCTCCTCTGTATTAAGATAAACAATGTACCTGTTAATGCTGAGATCATATGGTATTTGTCTTTTACTGCCTGGCTTCTTTCTTTTTCTTTTCTTTTAAACATTTATTTTATTTTATATTTTATTTTACAATGCTTTTTTATCTTTTTAAATTTTTTTTATTTTAATTGTTGTTCTTGTACAGTTTTCTGTCTTTTACTCCCATTCCAGCCCACTGCCCCAGCCCTCTCCGCCTCCCTCCCCTTTAACCCCCCCCCCTAGTTTTTGTCCATGTGTCTTTTATACTTGTTGCTTCAAACCCTTCCCTTTTCCCCCTGAAATTCCCTCCCCTCTCCCCTCTGGTGACTGTCAGCCTGTTCTCAATTTCAGTGTCTTTGGTTATATTATGCTTGTTTGTTTGTTTTGTTGATTAGGTTCCTGTTAAAGGTGAGATCCTATGGTATTTGTCTTTCACTTCCTGGCTTATTTCACTTAGCATAATGCTCTCCAGTTCCATCCATGCTATCGCAAAGGGTGGGAGCTCCTACTTTCTTTCTGCTGCATAGTATTCCATTGTGTAGATGTGCCATAGTTTTTTTGATCCATTCACAATGAAATGAACAAGCAAGCAAAGTATAGCCAAAGACATTGAAATTGAGAACAGGCTGAGAGTGAACAGAAGGGAAAGGGGAGGGGATAATGGGGGGAAATGGTGAAAGGTTTACAGGAACAATTATAAAGGACACATGGACAATAACAAGGGGGTGGAAATGGGGGAGGGAGGTGGGGAGGGCTGGGGTGGTGGGGAGGCATGGGGAGAAAAGGAAGAAAACTATACTTGAACAACAAAAAAAGGCAAACAAGGTAACCATAGGCCATCTAGTTTACTAGAGAGAACCAGAGAAAGAGACAGCTAAGAAGACACCCCATACCCCAACCTGAGGACAAAGTAAACCTCAAACACTGGGCTCAAAATCTACTCTTGCCCAGATGTAATTGTATCACATAGTTGAGAAATGCATGCCCCAGGGCACTGTCAAAAACTATAAAACAATTGCTTGTTAACTGGTGGTGCCTAAAGGATGAAGAATAATACCAAATGAAGAAGACAGCCCAACAGAGAAGTCAGGGAAAGAGACTGTCAAGGAGAGCCCTGCTGAAACCACTGTCACCCAGGGTGAGTGTGCACATGTTCAAGTCTTTGCCCCCAGAGGAGAAACAGTAATGGCTTCATGCTATGAGGAAAGTAGATGTCACTAAAATTGTCTAGCCAGGTCACCAAACAAACAACAAAACAACAAAAACAAGCCCGTGGGAGGAGGAAGGGCAATCCAAAGTTGCTACAATATATTACTTAAAATGTGTAGTTTTCAACAAGAAGTATGACACGCAAAGAAACAGAAATATTTTTACAAAGGAAAAAAGAAAGTGCTTCCCAGAGGGTCCATATGTCATATTTAACAAACAAAGACTGATGAAAAGTTACCATTATAAGTGTTCAAAGAACTAAAGCAAATCACACTTCAAGAAGTTAAGGAACTTCCAGTCAAGATAATGGCATAGGTAAACACTGCTTGCCTCCTTGCACAACCACACCAAAATTACAGCTAAACTACAGAGCAACCATCATTCACAAATGCCAGAAACTGAGCTAAAAGGAAGTCCTACAACTACAGAATTAAAGAAGAAACCACACTGAGATGGGTAGAAGGGTGGAGGCATGGAACAAGTTAGTTCCATGTGTGCGGGACCCATGTGTGCTAGATAAAAATAAGAAGGGATATCTCAAGAGCGAGGTGTCCCAGGCCCACATCAGGCCCACCTTCCCAGGGTCCCAGTGCCAGGAAGAAAAGTCTCCACAACTTCTGGCTGTAAAAACCAGCAGGTATTGAGACTGTGGGACAGACACTTTTGGAGTACAAGGTAGTTCCTGTTAAAGGGCCCACACATGGGCTTATATGGACTCACTCTCTTTGAGCTCCAACACAAGGGCAGCAGATTGAAAGGCACCAGAGACATACAGGGAGAAACTAAACTGTCTATCATCAGGGTGAGAGTTGAGGGGCAGCTTTCTCCCAGACAGAAGTGCTGGCAAAGGCCACTGTTCCTTCTATGAGCCCTCCCCCACAGAGCTGGCAGGCAGGAACCCTATCTGAGACTCTATCAACCTGGCTCACACTGCTTGTCCCACCCTGGTGAATCAATGAGGCCCCAACCCACCCAACTTTCAGGCCCACACAAGCTGTTTCCATGGCTTCTCCATATGAATGGCTTTCCTTGCCCTTTGCTTTAGATTTTCTTAAATTCTCTCAAACAAGAAGCATCTGGCTTCAGTGGTCCCTGCACCTCTTGCCCCAGACCCAACACTAGCAGCAGCTGGCCTTGCCTGGACACCTCCAAGCCCAGCACAAGTAGCAGTCATCTGCAGATTGCTTTGTAGCTTATGCCAGGTCACCTTGGACAGAACACATGTGGTAGCTAACTTTGGATATGTCAACAGCAATCAATTTTCAACTACAAGAGGAGGGTGTACATAGCCCACATAGTAGGCACACCTGGAGTACCCAACTTGGGTGATCGTGGAGGCTGTGCCACTGGACCCTATGGAACACTTACTACATTAGGTCATTCTGCCAAGCCTGGGAGACATAAAATCTCCTTGTAATACATAGAAACACAGAGAAGCTGCCAAAATGAGGAGACAAAGAAACGTAGCCCAAATGAAAAAACAGAACACAACTCCAAGAAACAACTAAACAAATGGAGGCAAGCAATCTGATTGATGCAGAGTTCAAAACACTGGTTATAAGAATGTTCAATGAGGGACTTGAAGCCCAGATGGAGGCATAGGTAGATACACTGTGCCTCCTCCCACAACCAAAAGAAGGACAACAACAAATTTAAAAGAAAAAAAAAAAACATAACAACACCCAGAATTGCCAGAATATCAAACTGTATGGAAATCTGAAAACCAAGGAGTTAAAGAAGAAACATTCATCCAGATCAATAGGAGGGGCAGAGATGGGCAGCCTGGGTGGAGAGGACTCTATGCAAAGCAGTGGCTGGAGGATAAGGGTAGGCAAGATGGTAGCTCGAGGACTGGGTGAGGTGGTGGCTGGCGGAGCAGGTGGTCCCACATTTGTATATGGATAAACCAAGAGGAAAAACTAGGGAGCAAGACAGACTGTGCAACCCAAGGTTCCAGTGCAGGGAAATAAAGCCTCAAAACCTGACTGAAAAAACCTGTGGGGGTTGCAGTGGGGGAAGAAACTCCCAGAATCACAGGAGAGTTTGCTGGAGTGACCCACAGGCCCCTAGAATATACACAAAACCACCCATGTGGGAATCAGCACCAGAAGGGCCCATTTGCTTGCGGATAGAGGAGAAAGTGATTGAAAGCTGGCCAAGAGCCCAGCAGGGGCATTTTTCCCTTTTGGACTCCTTGCCCACATACAGTGTCACAATGCAGCATCGTGGGTTGCCCTTCTGTGGTGAATACCTAAGGCTCTGCCCCTTAATATGTAACAGGCCCGCCAAGACAAAAAAAATATGGACCAAATGAAAGAACAAATCAAAGCTCCAGAAAAAATACAGCTAAATGATGAAGAGATATTCAACCTATTGGATTCACAGTTCAAAACACTAGTAATCAGGATGTTCACAGAAATGGTTGAGTATGGTTGCAAAATAGAGGAAAGAGTGAAGGTTATAAAAAGTGAATTAAAGGAAAATGCACAGGAAACCAACAGTGATGGGAAGAAAACTGGAACTCAAATCAATGGTTTGGACCAGAAGGAAGAAATAAACATTCAACCACAATAAAATGAAGAAACCAGAATTAAAAAAAAAAATAGGAGAGGCTTAGGAACCTCCAGGACCATTTTAAATGTTCCAACATCCAAATCATAGGGGTGCCAGAAGAAGAGGAAGAGCAAGGAATTGAAAAGTTATTTGAAAACATAATGAAGGAGAACTTCCCCAATCTGGCAAAGGAAATAGACACCCAAAAAGTCCAGGAAGCTCAGACAGTCCCAAAGAAGTTGGACCCAAGGAAGCACACACCAAGGTGCATCATAATTACATTACCCAAGGTTAAAGACAAGGAGAGAATCTTAAAAGCAGCAAGAGAAAAGGAGACAGTTATCTACAAAGAAATGGCCATAAGGCTAGCAGTTGATTTCTGAAAAGAAACCTTACAGGCAAGAAGGGGCTGGAATGAAGTACTCAAAGTCTTGAAAGGCAAGGACCTACATCCAAGATTACTCTATCCAGCAAAGCTATCATTTAGAATGGAAGGGCAGATACAGTGCTTCTCAGATAAGGTCAAGTTAAAGGAGTACATCATCACCAAGCCCTTATTATATGAAATGTTAAAGGGATTTATCTAAGAAAAAGAAGATCAAAAACTATGAACAGTAAAATGACAACAAACTCATAACTATCAACAACTGAACCTAAAAAAAAAAAACAACAAAAACTAAGCAACAACTACAACATGAACTGCAGATCACATTGAGGGTTATCAGTGGGGAGGGGCAGGGAGAATGGGACAAGAGGTACAGGGAATAAGAAGCATAAATAGTAAGTACAAAATAGACAGGGGAGGTTAAGAATAGTATGAGAAATGTAGAAGCCAAAGAACTTATATGTATAACCCATGGACATAAACTAAGGTGGGGGAATGCAGGTGGGAGTGGGTTTGCAAGGTGGAGGGGCATGAAGGGGGGAAATGGGGCAATTGTAATAGCATAATCAATGAAATATATTTTTAAATGTTTAAAAAATAAATATTACCAAGTTACATTTTGTGAAAGTATATATAATGTGTAAATACAAATTATTAAAAAATATTGAAGAGAAAAAATAAAATAAAGAAAAAATCTATCTCTAAAAATAAAAAGAATGGTCAACAAATTTAGTGAGAACCTCAACAGCAAAAAAATATCCAATCATAAACAAAGCATACACTAATTGAAATAAAGAACAATTTACAGGGAATCAACGGTGGAGTAAATGAACTGAGAATCAAATCAGCAGATTGGAATATCAGGAAGCAAAAAACACCCAATCAGAATAGCAAGAAGAAAAAAGAATAAAGAAAACAAGTATAGTGTAAAGAGCCCCTGGGACAACTTCAACTGACCAACATTCACATCATGGGGGTTCCAGAAGGAGAAGAGAGACAGAGACAGAGACAGGGACACAGAGAGAGAGAAACAATTGAAAACCTACTTAAAAATATATATAACAACAGAAAACTTCCCTAACCTGGTGAAGGAAATAGACATACAAGTCCAGGAAGTACAGACAGTGCTAAACAAGATGAACACAAAGAGGCCCATACCAAGACACATCATGATTAAAATGCCAAAGGTTAAAGACAAAGAGAGAATCTTAAAGCCAGCAAGAGAGAAGCAGTTAGTTACCTGCAAGGAAACTCCCATAAGACTGTCAGCTGATTTCTCAAAAGAAACATTGCAAGATAGAAGGGACTGGCAATAAATATTCGAAGTGATGAAAAGCAAGGACCTACAACCAAGATTACTATACCAAACAAAGCTATCATTTAGTATTGAAGGAGAGATAAAGTGCTTTCCAGAGAAGAAGCTAAAGGAGTTCATCACCACCAAACCAGTATTAAATGAAGTGTTAAAAGATATTCTTGAAGGAGAAAGAGGAGGAGGAAGGAAGAGGAGAAGAAGGAGAAGGAGGAGGAGAAGGAGAAGAAAGAAGAAGAAGAAGAAGAAGAAGAAGAAGAAGAAGAAGAAGAAGAAGAAGAAGAAGAAGAAGAAGAAGAAGAAGAAGAAGAGGAAGAAATAAGTATGTATCTATCAATAATTGAATCTAAAAAAATAAACAAGCAGGACAGAAACAGAATTATAGATAGAGAGAACATTTTGACAGTTGCCAGATGGGAGATTGAGAGTATGGGCAGTAATGGTGAAGGGATTAAGAAGTACAAATTGGTAGTTACAGAATAGTCACGGGGATGCAAAGTACAGCAGAGGGAATATAGTAGCCAAAGAACGTATATGGACATGGACAACAGTGTGGCAATTGCCTAAGGGAGTAGGATGGAGCTGTGTGGAGTGAGGCAAAGTAGGAAAAATTGGGACAACTGTAATAGAATGAACAATAAAATATAATTTAAAGAGAAGTTAAGGAAGATATGAAGACAATGTCTCATCAAATAGAGAATATCAATAGACATAGAAACTACTAAAAATAATCAAATAAAAATTCTGGAATTAAAAAGTATAACAATGAAATAAAAACTTTATTAGAGCGGTTCAAACAATACATGAACTAGGAAATAATGAGTGAACTTAAAGACAAATCAGTAGACATTATGTAATTCAAAGAACAGAGGGAAAATAGAATGAAGAAAATTGAAGAGAGCCACAGAAAAATGTGAGACACCTTTAAGCACATGATCATATATGTAGTGAAAATAATAGAGTGAAAGGAGAAAAAAGGAATTAATATTAGAAGAAATAATGGTTGAAAATTTTCAGCTGGTGAAAAGCATTAATCTATATATCCATAGAGCTCAACAAAGTCCACTTGTGACAAATAGAAAGAAATTCACACCCAGATACATTATAGTAAAGATGCTGAAAGCCAAAGAGAAAATCTTGACAGCATTGAGAAAATGACTTGTCATATACAATGGAACCCAAATAAGATTACCAACTGACTTCTTATTGGAAAAAGTGGAGGCTAGAAGGCAGCAGTATAATATATTCAAAGTGTGGGGGGGAAGCCCTGGGTGTAGCTTAGTGGCTTGAGCACTGGCATGTGGACCAAAGGGTTGCTGGTTTGATTCCCAGTCAGGGCACATGCCTGGGTTGCAGGCCAGGTCCCCAGTAGGGTGTGCATGAGAGGCAACCATGCATTGATGTTTCTCCTTCTTTTTCTCCATCCTTTCCCCCTGTCTAAAATAAATAAATAAAAATCTTTTTTAAAAAGTGGTAAAAGAAAAATACTTGTGTGTTGCTTAATAACAGGTATACTTTCTGAAAAGTGCATCATTAGTTGATTTCATCATGGTGTGAACATCATAGAGTATACTTACACAAACCTAGATGTTATGGTCTACTACATGCCTACACGCCTAGGCTATATGGTATAGCCTATTGCTTCCAGGCTACAAGCCTGTATATCATGTTACTGTACTGAATCCTGTAGGTAACTGTAACACAGTAGCAAGTATTTGTGTGTCTACACACAGTTAAACATGGAAAAAGTATTGTAAAAATATGATATAAAAGAAAGTGTGTGCTGTTGTGTACATTAGGAAGGGCAGGAGGAGGGCTATGAAGGGACATTAGATGTCAGGAAGAAGGCAGGAGGAAAGGAGAGAGGGAAGGGAGGCAAGGGGAAAGAAAGGGAGAGCAGAGATCAAAATAGACCTAGAGAGATAAAGCTTGAGATGGGAAACAATAAAAGGAAGGGTGAGGGGAGGGGGAGAAAGAGAGGGAGGAGAAATGACTGGGAAGAAAGAGAAAGAGGGAAGAAAGAGAAAGAGAAAAGAAAGGAAGGGAAGTAGGTTTGCAAATGAGTATGTGTGTGTGTGCATGCAAGGGTAGGTAGGCTCCTGAGATTCACTCCTCCTAGGTCCACTCTGTTTTCTTGCCAATTCTGGGCCCCAGCTATGAGCAGGAGCACAGGCGTATGGGTACATGGTGAGTGGACAGCATGCTGAGCTTCCTCCTTCCTCATCTATTTAAACCTCCCAGCACTAGCAGTAAATTCAATATCATAGTCAGGTCCAGCCTTTTCTTGCAACATTGCAGACAAACTTTTTGTTTATAATCCATTGTAATCTTATGGGACCAACAAAAAAGGATATTGCCAAAGTGAAGATGAATGTCCCTATGACCACACACTTCTCAAAGTACCTTTGGCAAATGCTGGACTCTGTCCCCCCAAATAACTAAAAACAGTCCCCCTGCTATTTAGTACTGTATTCAACCTCATCCCATGAGGGATGTGGGGGTGGGGGAGTTCAGCATCCTCACCTGGAAAAGGCAGTGGGAGCTACCTGGCAAGATGATGAGTAGGAGGAAGGGGCTCACACTGCACCTAACTCACTCTCATCCTCAGTTTCCCCTTGAGATGGTGCTCTGTGGTATTCCAACCCCCACCCTCCCAGGGACCCAGCCCACACCCCTTGCTGCCCTCTCAGATCTGTCCATTCGGCCAGGCCAGAACCCCCAGGGCCTAACTCGGACAGCCTGGCTGAGCTATGAATAGCACACAGCCCTTTTCCTTTCCAAATATAAAATGTTTGCTTTCAATCAGGGGCGTCTGGGGAAATGGAAATTATAGGATTGGAGAGTGTCCTTGGGTAAAGAAATACCTCGAATGCCGAAACCTAGCAGGGCCTCTGATTAGGGCTGGAATAATTCTTGCTGTAATATAAACAAGCCTCGCTCAGCTAATGGGGGTTGGGGAGCGGGGCCGGGAAATAGGGGCACATGCTGCTCTTTGTTCTCTCCCCTCCCACACGCTTGTGCAGCATGGTGTGGCTTGGGCTCTGGAGCAGACCAGCTTTTGGTCCTAAGGACACTAAAGCCTAGTATTCTGGGTGCTGGGTGACCACAGGCAAGACCCTGCCCCTCAAGGCCTCACATTCTTGCCCTAGTGGGTAGGACAGATGGGTCTGTGGGTGTTCAGGCTCTCCGTGAGGATCAGCCAGCCCTGGCTCCTTGGTCTTCTCCAGGCTTCAGAGCCCTGGGCCTGCTCTGGGGGCTGGTGGGGTACAGGAGAGGTCAGCTGGGCAGACAACCAGGGAAAAAAGGCAGGAGCCTAGGGAAGCTACTGTCAGCAAAAGTCTCCCAAATTGTTGATCAGTCAGTCAACAAACACTTGTTAGTGCCTCATTGTGGCACCAGAATATGAAGGTGGTAAGGACATTGTCCCCACTCTTGGGGGTGCAGAGTCTAGTGAAGACATCACACACACACAGAAAGCACATGTCCAGCAACCATGTGTCAGGGCAGTGGCCCAAGATGGAGCTTCAGATGCCCCATGATGCCCAGGTCGGGGACAAGCAGGATGGCTCCTCATTGCTTAGGGCTCAGAGGCCTGGCTTTGAAGGCCATGACATGTCTTTGGGGCCCATGCCATTGGCCTTCTCATGGGAGGAGGTGAGTGGTGGGCTTTCATTCTGTCCGGTGCCCTGGTGAAGCAGCACCTCAATTATTCAGAGAAGAAATGTCCTTGGGAACACTGAAACCAGCAAGATAAAAACTGGTACCAAAGCCAATTTTTTTTTTCCTTTTTACAGAGAACCCTCTTAGGCTAATGGCTTTTTTTGACACCCAGTTCTCAGATGTGTATTTATCTCAATTCAAGTGCTCAGCAATAAGCAGGAAGAATGTCTTATAATATGGAGAAATTAGGGAAGTCTAGAAAGCATTTGTAAAAACTCACAAATCACAGAAATATGTGGCCACATAGGTTAAGGTCAAACCACACTTTGATTCTCCCTGAAGGCATGGCCAAATGGGCTTGGCCAGGAAGGGTCTATGGTCCTGGTTCACTGTGTTTCTGTGGCTGCAGTCTCTCTTCTGTAAAATGGGTTCAATGGCAAATAAAAACCAACTGAGGCAATATTGAGGAAGAAGGATCATGGATGCTTAGTGTGTAATGAGGTCTGACCCCAGTAAGGCTGAGGGCTTCTTTAGTCCACATGCAAGCCCTGGCCTGAGGTGCTCAGCTCAGTACCCAGCTCTGAGAGAAGCCAGTTCAGCTTGTCTGGCAGGACACTGGAGGCCCAGAGTGTGAGTGTGAGAGGAGGTGACAGTGCTGGCTGGCATCTCTGAAGACAAGTAAAGGTTTGAATGAGGTGAGAAGACAAGGTAGGGTAACTGGATGGCACAGAGGATTAGCCATTCCCCAAGCCTGAGAGCTGGGCCTGCACTGAGGGGTGGGGCTAGGAACACCAACCACTCTCTCCCACACTTGCACCTCTTGCTGCTGTATCCAAGGATGCAGACTCAGGGCCTGGACACAGTTAGTGGGTCCAGAGCAGGGGGTGGAGGGCAAGAGAATATGGAACAACTTGTGGACCTGCCCAGTGCTCCCCACGGGTGGAGACACACCCAGTCAAGGGGGCCAGGGGCTGCTGCCCAACCTCTTCCAAGTGACTGAGTGATGGGGACTCAACCCTTATGACACTGTTCAGCAGTTTAAGTGAGTACATGCTGAAAACCCTGTGAAATGGGACTGATACACCTTGGGGCCATCAGGAGGAAGCCGTCACCTGCAGCAGGGGCTCCTGGTGGTGAGGGCGGGGACCCTGCCTAGGAGGGTGGGGAGGGGAACAGGCCCCAGGAATGTGATGGCGTTGTTCTAGCAGATGGCCTGCCTGCCCTGGGCCGCCAGTGGTTCCGTATTTACACTACATTAATAATGGTTTAAACGTTCTCATAAATAGATGCTGATTAATTGGCAATCCATTTGCTGAAGCTGGGCCTGCCAGACGGTTTCCTGGAGGCCTGTCCACATCCCAATAAACACCATCAGGGAGCAGGGCAGGCGCTAATGTAGCAACCCCATGGCCCCATGCCCCACTGAGAGCAATTTCTCAGGCCTGAAAGGGCCCGACCTGAAGCCCAGCCCTGCCTGGAACTCATGCACAGCAGGGGCCTCTGGTCCCAGTCTGCTCCTAATAGTCTATGACTGTCAGCGCTCACCTCTGAGTTGGTCCTGGTAGATAATCTGCGCTCAATTCCCACCCTAACAGTGGCCTGGTCCTGGCACCTGGAAAGAAATGGGTTGTTCAGGAGTGTGTGCTGCAAGGACAGGGGCCATGTCCTGGTGCTTCTCCTTCATTCACTCATTCATTCATTCAGGCTGTTAGTCATTTCTTCATTTAGTGGACCCTGCCCATGGACAAACCCTGAAGTGGTAAGAGAAGGATCTCACAGTCCTTTCACAGGTCCTTGAACTCAGGTGACCATTTTTGGGGTTGTGTTGGAGGGAGCCCCTCAGTGCGGAGTGAACAAAGGGCAGGAACTCTGTGCCTAGCTAGTGGGGGCTTAGCTGAGTGTCACTGCCCTGGACAGCTCCCTGAAGAAGTGTTTGCTTCTGCCCTCTCTCAGGTTTCCCTGCTCTACCTCCCCAGACTGCATAGCTCCTCTTCCTGTTCTCGTGGTAGACTGTGTGGTGCTCACCATGCAAGCCCCAGACCCCTCCTATGTAGAATGGAGAACACATTGTGACTTACACACAGGAGCCTCCTTCCTGGTGGAGGGCAGAAGGAGGCACTGGCCTGCTGCCTACAGTGCTGCAGCCCCCAGTCTTGCATCATTCTTGGGACCCCCATCACACTCCCTAGCATTCACTAAGTACTAGCCTCATCGTGCCATGTGTGCCCATTTAACAGATGAAAACACTGAGCCTCTGACATCCAACAGCCCAAGGTCATCTGTCTGGTAAGTGCCACAGTCAGGACTCAAAAACTGAGTCCATTCCATTGGGCCCTAACTGCTAGGCAATGCTGTCTGATGCTGGGCTATTGAAAGAATGAAGTTGGGAGGGATGTATGAATGAATTCTGCCAGCCCAGATCCAGCGAGCACAGGGAGAGGGGGAGGAGCCCCTGTGATTGTGATTGGTTTTTAAAGCTCCTGCAGACCCCAGCCCCAGCCGAGGGAGGGGGAGGTCAAAGGTGGCCACTGATGGTTGTCACTCAAGCAAAATAGGCCCGTTTTCATTTTTCACTTAGGCCTAGACCCCTCCAAACAGACAGTGATTAGGCCCTGATTGAGCCTTTCCTCTGCCTGATGACTCCCACATGTGACCTGCTCCCAAATTACATGCAAATGTTCCGCCAACAAGCTGCTGAAAGCCCTGGCTGCCTGACCAGCTCCCGCCGCACAGGCGCCCACTGTGCAGGTGTGTGCAGGGGCCAGGTCAGTGGCCAGACGCACCTGTGGGCCACTGCACTCCACATCACCCTCCCCCCACTGGGACATGCCAGAGCCTTAATCTGCTCTTCTGTGGACAGGGTATGATGATAGAATGAGAGATGCTACCACAGCAAGCAATATTACATATGAAGTTATACATAGAAACCTGAGTGCCTGGGCTTACACAATGCATGATGTGTCACTCCACATCTGTCTCCCAGTCTTATCTATAGAATGGGGACATGAGAGTCCCTGCCTCCCAGAGGTGCTGGGGGCAGAATAAATACATATATCTACTTGCTTGGAACAGTGCTGGGCAGTGGTATGCACACTTGTCACTGTCACCATGCTGCCTGGAGACACTGTACAAAAAGAAGGCACTGTGCAGCAACCTACCTCGGAAAGCTTGGAGCCCATCCACATATGTTTCATGTCTTCTTAAATAGGCCAGCAGCTACAGTCATTGGAGACTTTCGCACCAGTCATTCCTGTAGGTGCCCCCCCACACCTGTCCCATGAGGTTGGTGACACCCTGAGTCTCCTTTTCCAGAAGACCTAGAGAGGCCTATAATAACAATGGTTGGTCAATGGTGGGGGTGTCCTGAGGCTCCAGCCCCCATTGGCAATTTCAGAGCTGAGCTCGTGGCCTGCAGATGGCAGGAAAGGATGTTTAAGGGACGCTGCTGTGGGGTGTTTGAGGTCAGCCCAGGGGCCTTGGCTCAGTCTTAGCCAGCATCCCCTGCAGATCATTCAACCTAGCCCCTCACAAAGCAGGATTTGCCCTTGCAGTTTCCAAGCCTTGTCCAAATGAATCCTGAGATAGGGAGCTCAACCCCATGCCTAGTAGAATACTGCAGCCCTGAGCCAGGTGAAGGATCCTCCTGCTGAATGAAGCCACCTCCCTGGTGACCTTGAGTCTATGCTTTAAGGTCCCCCAGGGGGATCTTAGATCTCTCCCTCTCAATCATTCATTCATTTAATCATTCAGGCATTCATTCAGAGAAGTCTGACCATCCACATTGCTGTCTCCCCACCCTTGGACAGGTTTAATTGTGTGCTTATTCCTCTCTGAGATGATCTAGTTCAAAGGTTGGTCAACTCTCATCTGAGTCCTGTTAGAACATAAGCTTCAACAGGGCAGTAAACTTACTCATCTTCCTCTCCTGGGTCATAGTTAGTCACTGTGAAATGGAGAGAGAGAGACAGAGAGAGAAAGGAAAGGAAGAGAGAGAGAGAGAGAGAGAGAGGGAATGGGAAAGGAGAAGTGGTGATGAGGACTGTGCTTTGAGTTGGGGATGTGGGAGTGAGGACAGGGTAGAGAGGGTGACCAGGCCCTGGAAAAAGAGTGGGAAGGCAGGTGGAATGGAGATGGGGTTTTTGGGTTGAGCCATGTGAAGTGATCAGATCCTTTCTGGGTTTAAGCTGAGAGGAAGGAGTGGGGAGGTGGGTGGTGAAGGGCTATAGAGGGACTGCACACAGGGGCTCACACTGGACACCCTCAATGCTCTGGAGGGAGGCTACTGCACCCACCAGAGGGGATTCCCTGAATCCCACAAAGATGCCCTAAGGCCAGCAGAGGTCTTGGGTGGGTTTTAGGGGGAAGGGAGACATGGGACCACTGGGCAGTCTGCCCCTGGGTTGGTCTGTCTGTGGGTTTTAGGGTGGGAAGGACTGAACTCTGTTAATGGGGGAAGCAAGTCTGGAGAGAGGAGCGGGGCACACAAACCTTTGGCCTACTGTGCTGGGGGCTCAGATCTCATTGCCTCCATCTTCCCTCTGCTGTCAGACTCACAAGTGTCCTTCACACAGGGTATCATCCTCAGCCACACTGGTGAGGAACTGAGGCCCTGCACTGCCGGGAACTTGCCCAGGTTGCTGAGTGGGCACTGACACAGGTGGGAATGCCTCCCTCCTCCCTCCAATCCTCATGAGTCTCCTCTGTTCTTTGGCAGGAAGCAGCTTACAGCTCAGCCCCTCCTTCAGTGGCAGGTGGGTGGCCCCTCATCAGCCTGATGTGGAAAGTGAAATAACTTCTCCCAATTACCCTTGAATCTGGAAACTTTTTGTGCCTCCGACATTTCCTCCAGCCCAGGAATTAATCAGCCCCTTGGCCATCCCTGCACTGAGGCTGGGACGTGGGGGCACCAGGGGCAGTTGTGCCCCAGAAAATTATTTCTCATCGCCAATTATTGCCCATTAGAGCTAATGGTCTCACTTAATCACCACACACTTATCTGGGGTTTTTTAAGCCACTGGAATGGGTCCCCTCTACTCCTCCCCCACTGTGCTCTCTTGAGCAAAGCTCAAGCCATTGCCAGAAATACATTTTTTTTAAACCAAATCCCACATCTGATACCATTTTGTTTGAAAAATGAGCTGCCCTCCCCTTTCTCATGTCTGCCGGTCCCACAGCCTGTTAAGTTTGGGGACAGAGATGGGACCTCCATGGGGCTCATTCCTAGGCCTGGGGGGAGGTGGAAGTAACCCTGCAAGGGGGAGGAGACTTACCCCAGTTACCGATGAAGAACTGAGTATGGTGGTGGGGAGAGCAGGGAGTGCCAAAAGTCATACTGAGTGTAGTAGCAAAGCAAGGACCAAAACCCAGGCAGGTGGGAATCAGGCCCAATAAGGGCCAAAGGGCAGCCTCAGGAGACTTCTAACCCTTGGGATTGAGACAGGTGAGTCAGATGGAGGGGCACTCCCACAGCTGCCACCAGAAGAGGATTAAAGGCGTCAGATGGTACCAAGGGTGCAGCTGCCCCACTGCACTGGCAAGACACCAGGCCCAAGGAGTAGCAGATCTATCTGGACCGAAGCACTTGGGCAGCTCCATTCCACAACCTCTTTCCACAGAAATGACAGGGCTTCTCTGAACCTTGGTTTCCTAATCTGAAAAATGAGGCTCTGGTTCTTCAAAGGACAGGGCCACTGTGATGACTCAGGTATTGAGTCTGCCATCCCCAAGTGGGATCACCTTCTGGGGAAAGGGTGGCTGAGAGGCAGGTACCAGGGGTGAGACCACTCTGCCCAGCCAGCTGGCTTGTTCTGTGAACCCTTTCTCCAAACACCATAAACTCAGACCAATCCTTTCAAGGTATACAGAGGTGCATCCACTCATTAGAGAGTTCTCAAAACCACCTCTGCTCTGGGCACACTGTGAAGGACAAGACAGGCCAATTGCTGCTTCAGTGGTCTTGGGGATGGGAAAAAATGAACTGATAAACAGGCAAAGATTAAAAAGCAGATAACTTCAAATCTTCCTATGAAAACCATGATGGGGTGAAACGATGGAACATGATGTGGTATATGTACATATATGTCATGTTTTTGCAGTAAAATTCGTATAAAATTTTATATATATTTCAGGTATACAACATTATAATTCCATATTTGTATATAGTACAGTGTTTAGTTACTATCCATCACAATACAATTGATCCCCTTCACCCATTTCACTCTCCCCACAATTCCCTTACCCTCTGGTAACCACAAGTTTGTTCTACGAGTTTGCTTTTGTTTTGCTTTGTTTGTTTGTTTGTTTTGGTTTAGATTCCACATATAGGTGAAATCATATGGTATCGGTCTTTCTCCATCTGACTTTTTTCACTTAGCATGATATCCTCAGGGTTCATTCATTTTATCACAAATGACAAGATTTCATTCCTTTTTATTGCAGAGTAGTAGTCATGTATATATTCATATATGTGAGGTCAGTCCATAAGGTATCCAGCCATGAAATGTGAAAAATAGAGACACTTACTGCAGAAGATACAAGATACAAGAAACATTGTACATGGAACAATGATGTCTCAGTTCCCTTCAAAGTGGGCACCTTGGGACCTCACCCAGTTCTCCCAATCACCATCAGCTGCCCCATCACATTTTCCTGAATATCATCAATGGTCTGAAATCTCTTCCCTTTCAAAGGTGATTTATGTTTTGGGAAAAGCTGGAAGTCACAGGGCACCAAATCTGAGCTATAATGGGGCTGAGCCACCTGAGTAATTTGATGTTTTACCAAAAAACTCCATGAGACATGATGCATGAGTAGGTGCATTGTGATGATGAAGCTGCTAATCACCAGTTGCCCATAGCTGCAGCCTTCTGAATCATCTGAATAGTTTCTGCTGAGAAATGTTCAAGCTTAAAGCAAAATATAATGCCAATTTTTTTGTTCTACTTGCTCAGTCATTTTGAATGTGATGGCCACACAGTGCATCTGCTCACTCAATGGCATCTACCACCTCCACTGACTAGTACAGTGAAGTTGTCATTGTGCATGCATGAGCATTCCAGTCCACTCTCCTTGGCCACCAGGTTACACCAATACTGTACAAACTGTTTTTGTTATATTAATTATAGTTGAACTTTCTCCAGGCAGAATATATATATCACATCTTCTTTATCTATTGATAGACACTTAAGTTGCTCCCATATCTTGGCTAGTGTAAATAGTGCTCTAATGAAAATGGAAGTATCAAAATATTTTTGAATTTGTGGTTTTTTATTCTTTGGAAATTTGTCCAGAAATAGAATGGTTGGATCATGTGGTAGTTCTATTTTTCATTACTTGAGGACTCTCCATACTGTTTTCCATACTGGCTGCACCATTTTATAGCCCTTCCAGGAGTATGCAAGGGTCTCCTTTTCTCCACATCCTCACAGAGACTTGTTTTTTAATTTATTGATGATAGCCATTCTGGCAGATGTGAGAGGATATCTCATTGTGGTTTTGATTTTCATATCCCTGATAATTATTGACATTGAGCATCTTTTCATATGTCTGTTGGCCATCAGTATGCCTTCAGAAAATATCTATTCAGATTATCTGCTCATTTTTAAACAATGTTTGTTTTTATGTTGTTGAGTTGTGTGATTTTGTTATATATTAATTTTATTGGATATATAATTTGCAAATATCTTTTTTAGTAGATTGCCAATAGATGGCTTTCTTCACTCTGCAGAAGTTTTTAGTTTGATGTAGTGCCATTTATTTAGTTTTATTTTTGTTTCCCTTGCTTTTGGAATCATATCCAGAAAAAACATTGCTAGGAAAAACATTAAGATGTTAAGTAACTTACCACCTATATTTTTGAATAGGAACTTTAAGGTTTCAGGTCTTATATTCAAGTCTTTAATCCTTTTTGCATTAATTTTTGTGTGTGGTGTAAGATAATGGTGTAATTTCATTGTGTTCCATGTGTCTATTCAATTTTCCCAATACCACTTATTGTAGAGACTCTCCTTCTCCCCTTGTAGCTTGTTGGCCCCTTTGTCATAAATTGTTCATATATGGACAGGTTTATTTCTGGGCTCTCTATTATGTCTTATTTTTCTGTGTGCCTGTTTTAAAGCCAGTACAATACTATCTTGATAATTATAACTTTGTAGTATAGTTTGAAGTTGGAGAGTGTGATATCAAGAGTTTTGTTCTTTTAAAAGATTGTTTTGGCTACCTGGAGTCTTTTGTGGTTCCATACAAATTTTAGAATTATTTGTTCTAGTTCTTTGAAAATTTTCATAGCAATTGAATGAAATCTGTAGATTGCTTTGGTGTAATTTGGACATGTTAACAATTATATGTATTTAATTGCATAAGTACAGTAATCCTTCCATTTATTTGTGTTTTCAATTTTCTTTCAACAATGTTTTTTTTTTGTTTTTATTGTATAGGTCTTTCACCTTCTTGATTAGATTTATTCTGAAGGTATTCTATTCTTTTTGATGCAATTGGAAATGGGATTATTTTCTTAGTTTCTCTTTGTGATAGTTTGACATTTATATATAGAAATTATGCAATTTTCTGTATATTAATTTTATATCCTGCAACTTTACCAAGTTCATTTATTAATTATAACAGGATTGTGTATATGTGTGTGTGTGTGTGTGGAGGATTTAGGGTTTTCTGAATATAGTATCATGTCATCGGCAAATAGAGTTGGCTTTATTTCTTCATTTCCATTTGGGATGCTTTTTGTTATTTTTTAATCTTGCCTTATTGCTGTAGCTAGCACTTCCAATACTATCTTGGATAACAGTGGTGAAAATTGGTGTCCTTGTACTGTTCCTGATCTTAGAGGGAAAACTTTTAAGCTTTTCAACATTGAGTATAATGTTACCTGTGTGTTTGTCATATATGGCCTCTATACCAACTTTGATAAGAGTTTTAAAATCATAGATGAATGTTATATTGTGTTAAATGCTTTTTCTACAATCACTGAGGTGATATGATTTTTATTCTTCATTTTGTTGATATGAACTAGCACATTGATGGATTTATGAATGTTAAACTATTATTTTATCCCCAAGACAAATCCCACTTAAGTATGCTGTGTGGTCCTTTTAATATATTGATGAATTTTGTTTGCTATTATTTTGTTTAGTTTTTTTCCCATCTATGTTCATCAGGGATATTGGTCTGTAATATTCTCTCTGTGTGGTGTCCTTGTTTGGTTTTGGTATCAGGATAATGATGGCCTCATAAAATAAGATTAGAAGCATTCTCTTACTCAATGTTCAGGGAGAGTTTGAGAGGATAGATCTTTAATCTTCTTGGAATATTTGTTAGAATTCACAATGAAGACTTCTTGTCCTGGACTTTTGTGTACTGGGAGTTTTTTGTTTTTAATTATATTTTATTGATTATGCTATTACAGTTTTCCAAATTTTCCTTCTTTGCCCTCCTCCACCCAGCATCCCCTACTCCTTCAGGTAATCCCCACACAATTGTTCATGTCCATGGGTCATGTGTATAAGCTCTTTGGCCACTCCATTTCCTATACTGTACTTTACATCCCCATGGCTATTCTGTACTTACTTATTTGTACTTCTCAATCCCCTCACCTCTTCACCCATTCTATCACACCCTACCTCACATGGACAACTATCAAAACGCTCTCCACATCCATGATTCTGTCTCTGTTCTTCTTGTTTGCTTAGTTTATTTTTTAGATTCAGTTGTTGATAGATATATATTTATTGCCATTTTATTATTAATAGTTTTGATCTTTTTCTTAAATAAGTCCCTTTAACATTTCATATAATAATGGTTTGGTGATGATGAACTCCTTTATTTTTTTCTTGTCTGGGAAACTCTATCTACCCTTTGATTCTAAATGATCGCTTTGCTGGGTAGAGCATTCTTGGCTGTAGGTGTCTGTTTTTCATGACTTTGAATATTTCTTGCCAATCCCATCTAGCCTGCAAAGTTTCTTTTGAGAAATCAGCTGACAGCCTTATGGGAACTCCAAAGTAGGTAACTAACTGCTTTTCTATTACTGCTTCTAAGATTCTTTCTTTATCTTTAACCTTTGGCATTTTAATTATGATGTGTCTTGGAGTGGACCTCTTTGCATCTATCTTGTTTAGGACTCTGTGCTTCCTAGACTTGCATGTCTATTTCATTCAACAAGTTAAGGAAGTTTCTTTCATTATTATTTTAAAATAGATTTCCAATTTCCTGCTCTTTCTCTTCCCTTTTTGGCACCCCTATAATGCAAATGTTGGTCATTTGAAGTTGTCCTAGAGTTTGCTTACACTATCTTCATTTTTGTGGATTCTTTTTTCTTCTTGTTGTTTTGATTGGTTGTTTTTTGTTTATTTATATTCCAAATCATTGATTTGATTCTACTTTCATCCACTCTACTGTTGTTTCCATGTAAATTGTCCTTTATTTCAATTAGTGCATCCTTCATTTCTGACTTGATCTTTTTTATGCTGTTGAGGTCCTCACTAGGTTCCTTGACCATCCTTTTAACCAGTGTTTTGAACTTTGCATCTGATACATTGCTCATGTCTATTTTGTTTAGTTCTTTTTCTGGCATTTTGATCTCTTCTTTCATTTGGATCACGTTTCTTTGTCTTCTCATTTTGGCAGCCTTCTTGTGTTTGCTTCTATGTATCAGGTAGAGCTGCTTTGACTTTCTGTCGTTGGTTTGAGTCCCAGTTTCCTTCCCATCATTGTAGGCTCCCTGTACACTTTCCTTTATTTCATTTTTCATAGCCTTCACTTTTTCCTCTATTTTGTGACCATACTCAACCAATTCTGTGAGCATCCCAATTAACAGTGTTTTGAACTGTGCATCTGATAGGTTGGCTATCTCTTTGTCCCTTAGTTGTATTTGTTCTGGAACTTTGATTTGTTCTTTCATTTGGGCCATATTTTTTTTTGTCTCAGCACGCCTGCTACATAGTAAGAGATGGAGCCTTAGGTATTCACCAGAGTGGGGCAACGCACGTCACTGACTTGTGGCACTGTATGTGGGCAGGAGTCCAAGAAGGACCAATACTGCTTGTTCAGCTCTCTGCCAACTTTCAGTCACTTCCTTCGCTACTCACAAGCACAAATTGGGCCCTTCTGATGCTAATTCCTGGGTAGGTGGTTTTGTGTATGTTTTAGGACCCTGTGGGTCTCTCCAACAAACTCTCCTGTGAGGTTAACAGTTACTCCCACTGCCTCAACCCCCACAGGTTTTATAGTCAAAGGTTTCGAGGCTTTATTTCCCCATACTTGAACCTTGGGTTGCATGACCTGTCTTGCTCCCCAGTTGTTTCTCCCAGTTTATCTGCATGCACATGTAGGCCCGAGTACTCCTCCAGCCCCCACCTCACCAAGTCTGTGAGCAGACACCTTGCCCATATGGATCCTCCAGCCTCCACCTTGCCATGAGTCCTCTCCACTTGGCTGCCTGCCTTCGCCCCTCCTACTGGTCTGGATGTTTCTTCTTTAACTCCTTGGTTGTTATGACAATTACTTTAAATTGTTTATCAAGAAGATCTCTGATGTGCATTCATTAGTGTTTGGTTTTTGTTGTTGTTGTTGTTCAAGTACAGTTGTCTCCATTTTCACCCCACCATGCCCCCTACCCCACCCATTCCCACCTCCCACCCTCAAACCCACCCCCTTTGCTTTGTCCACCCAGGAAGAGGATCATTAGTATTTTTTAATGAGGCTTTATTTTGTCTTTTATTTGAAGCATATTCCTCAGTTTCCTCATTTTGCTTGAGTCTCTGTGTTTGTTTCTATGTATTAGGTGAAACAGCTGTTTCTCATTCTTGAATGTATGGTCACTGGAAGACTGTGGGTATGTTCCAGTCTGTTACCTCTGCAGTGTCCTAGGGTTGGTATCCTGCCAAGAACCTGGGGTTGGTATCCTGGCAAGAACTGTCTTTTCATTTTCTTTATTCCTGTGGGGCCCAAAAATACAAGCCCCCCTGGTTATCAGCATCAGGCATTCAAAGGATGTCTCCTGCGTGAAGTGCATGCACCCTCTGGTGCTGGTGGGGAAGGGGCCATGATGGAGGTGCACTGTGATTAGCAGAACTCACCTTCTAGGCGTGGTGGGATGGGGGCCATAGTGGAGGGGTACTAGGAAGGCTACTGCCATGGAGAAGTGTTGGCTGGGGTGGGGCCACAGGGTTATGCCAGTGTTGGGAGAGTTAACAAGATAGATGGAGAGTGACAAAAGAAATGGTCCCTGCCAATGCTGGGCTAGCAAGGTAGAAGGAGTGTAAAAATGGCACCCACAGTGTCTCTATCCTTGGCGATAGTTTCAACAAACACTTGCACCTCCAGCACATTTCTAAGATTCATCAATGAATCTCTTTCATATGTGGCCCAGGAACTTCTCAAGCTGCTGCCTCCATACTAAAACTCTGAGTGAGTGAGTCTATGCACAAGCACTTTAAGTATGGAGTTGGCTCAGTTTCCCTATAGCCCTTTGGTTCTCCTGGATGTAAGCCCTGCTGATGATTTTCAAAGCCAGACATTATGAGAGGTCATCTTCCTGGTACAGGTCAGGGCTAGGGTGCCTGATGTGAAGTTCAAACCCCTTACTCCTCAGGGACAAACTATGTGTTTGCAATACCCTGTTTGCTTCCTGGTCATCATGCCAGGGGTGTGGGTCATAACATGACTCTCTCACCCATTCAGTGTGACTTTTTCTTTCTGTCCTTAGTTGTGGATCAGCTGTTCTTCTAGTCTTCAGGTCTTTTTCATAGGGTTTTTCTATATTTAGTTGTAGTATTGGTATGTCTGTGGGAGTAGGTGAGTTCAGGATTTTCCTATGTTGCCATATTGAACCTACTTTTTGTCACCTTTTAAATATATTCCCCATAATGTGTGTCTAGTTCTGTCTGATGAGACAACTTTGAATCAAAGACACTTCTGGAGCTGTGAGCACACCCAGCACCCACATTGTGGTCTCTAAGGCCTTGGCCTGGGTGAAGGAACCTGGTTTCTGTGATATAGCTCATTCCAAAGTTGGGCCAGGGTTGATACAATACAAACATGGACCACAAATTACAGGATAAAGAAAGTACTAAAATAAAACAATGGTGGCATGTCAAAGGTTACAGGAGCCACTTTGCCCCCACTGGCTGAATCTGAGATAATTTGAGCACCAAAATGAGCAGAGCAATGTTATGAGGCTTGGAAAAATAGGCATTCATGATCTATACTTGTAATAATAGGTAAATAAACAAGGGGGCAAGGAGGGTTCTTTTTAACAGAAGAATGCCAAGGATTCTGTCACCAGCTGCCAAGTTTGGAGGGGGACTTGGGTTGAAAATCAACATTTTTCAGACTGTGTAACAAAGATCATCTCAGGCAGGCGACATCCATAGAAGCTAAATGTGCAAAGTTTTATGAGGAGAGGATGTTTGCATGCTCTTGCAGAGTTCTCTCATAGACTGTGATTAGATGCAAGGAGGAAAATTGCAGAGCAGAAAAACCAAGCAGCACATTAGCAGGTGACAAGGTTTACCATCACCACAGAGAGCAGATGAGTCCATGGGCTTACACATGATGCCCCAAGAAGGACATGTTCATACCCAGCTGGGAAGACACAACCCAAACCCAAACAGGAACAAACTCAAATAGACCCATGTGTGGAGCATTCCATTAAAAAGATTGTATTTTTCAAAAGTCCACTGCAGTAAAAGATAAAAAGGCCTGAACATAGTTTCGGATTAAAGGGAACCAAAGAGTCATAATGGCCAGGTGCAATGTCTGAACTTAGATCTGATCTGGGGATGAAGGGGAAAGAGATGCTATGAAGGACATTACAAGGTTAGTTGAAAAAATTGTCATATGAATGGCAAATCAGAGAAAAGTATGGTATCAGTGTTAAATTTACTAAAGTGAGGGTTGAACTGTGGTCATGTAAGAGTGTGCCCTATTCTTGGGAAATACACCTTGACGTATTTAGGGGCAAGAGCCCCAATGCTTGTAACTCACCTTCAAACTCTGTATGCGAGAGACAAAAAGAACAAGAGCCAACAACACAGTAAACAATAAAAAGTTAACAGTAGGTGAGGATTATACTGGTATTCTTTGTCCCATTGTCATTCCTGCAACTTTCTGCAAATTTTAAATGTTTTCCAAATAAAAAGTAAAGAAAATATGATGTGGGTAAGGGGCAACTTGAAATGGAATTGGGATGGATGATTTGAGATGGGTATTGGGCAGTGGTCTGAAGTGTAAGAAGAGACAACTGAGAGACAGTGTTTGGTGGGAGGAAGCAGTATTTGAAGGCCCTGGGTGGGGGACATTAGGTGTACTGGGGCTAGGTAACTCAGTAGTAAGGAGTAGGGAGGTCATGAGTTGATGTTAGCAGGAACCCAGCAGGTTCAGGTAGGGGCTCAGGATTGTCTTAGTGCCATAGGTACAATGGGGGCTGATCATAGCCCTGGAATGACATTGAATAAAGAGAGATTTGCTCTTTTGTTTATTCAACAAGCAGTTTTGGCCTGATTTGCTGTCCCAGACAGTATGAGAAAAGTGATGGGATCTAGGAAGAGGGTTTCTCATGTATTGGTAATGGCCATGTCAGTGGGGAAAGATGCTGCTATAAAGAAGGGCAAGGGTTTGCCCTAAAGGTAATTTTGTGGATCCATTTCTGCTCATGTTTCACTAGCCAAGCAGGTCACGTGCCATGCCCAGCTGAGAAGGGTGTGTGGAGTGCCAGGAGTCAGCTCTTAGGAGTAGCCCTGAGGATAACCACAGGGAGAAAGGACACTCAATCTGCACAGTTGTCCATAGATATTGGCTGAGGACATGCAATAAAGGCTTAAAGTGGCATGTTGGCCCAACGTTTAATAGGTCTGTGGATAAGCAAGACTTTCTGCCCCCAAATGAGTTTGATGAGCATGTGTGGGAGGAGAACTGTCTGGGGTGTAGACCTGGGGAGGGACATGAGTGTGCCCACAGGAGGCAGCCAAGGTGAGGAGGTGGGTGGAGACTCCAACCCCTGGAGAGCTGGGACCACCAGATCCATAAAAGAGCTGGAAAGAGATGTAATCATTGTCCCCACCCCTCTACATGGCTGGTCCTGGGGCTGGGGGAACTGAGGGAGTCCTAGGGTCTGAAGAGCAGAGCAAGAACCATGGATGAGATAGGACAGGGACAGGGATGGAAAGGGGAAGGTGCAGATGCCAGAAGAAAGAAAACAAGGATAGGGATGGCTGTCTAACAGGTGATGAGCTCTCTGTCACTCAAGGTATATAAGCAGGGACAGATTCCCCAAATCTAGGGTAGCTATAGAGGTAATTTTGGATACCAAGGGCCCTTCTGTTCCCCAAAGCCTAAATTTCTAGCTAGGCATGGTGTAGAATACTGAGGCCCAGAAGGAGGACATGTTTGGAGGAAGCAGGATGTGGGGAGGGCAACAAAACTGATGCAATTAGGGGAAAGTAGGGGAAGATCTCAGCTCTTTTCACCATCCCCTATCTCCCCAAGCTCAGTCCCAGATGTCTGCAGTCAGGGTCAGTCCCTCTGCATCCTCCTCCCAGCTCCTATTGAAAATGTGAGCAGAAAAGGCAAATTGCTGGAACTGTCTACTCTCATATTGTGATATTCCCTATCTGACTGGCTCATGAGGTCAGGCCACAGCACCACCACCAGTGCTGGTAAGAAACTTCAGTGAGCATGTGGCCAACTGTTGGGCCTGGCAGGAGCTCCAAGTGAGTTTGTTCTCTCTCAGACCTGAGCCCTGATTCCAACATCACAAAATGCAGGGAGGAAGAACTAGCCAGTTGTCTGTAGCTGGAACTACAAGTTTAAGAGGAATAACTGTGTTTGAGTCATTCAGGAGGTTCCTGGAAGAAGCAGAAGACATGGCTGTTCTAGATCCAGACTTCTGAGTGACTTGGATGACTTCTATCCTGGTTGCCCCACCAGTCCCTACTATCCCCCAGTAGAGGCCCCATGCCAGCCATTTCCCACCAGGTTGGGGCTAGTGTTTCCTCCGTGGCCAAAGAGAACCCAGAAGAGAACTCTATTGCCTGGCCTCAATAGTAGGGGAGTGAGCAGATGGTGGAATTTGGGGAACTTGTCTACTGTATGTGACTGAGTTAGAGGCTTCCTTCGTGGACCCAGAAGCACTGGCTTCTTAACCTGCTCTCAGGGTTCAGTGTGGCAGACCCTTCTGCATGGTGTGGGCCCAGCTCCCACTCCTAGAGAGATGCACAGGACCCCTGCCCACAGATAGGTTCTTTCATGGGTAATCAGATTTGCAACATACATAGGCTGTTTTTGGACTTCCTCTTTGCTGAAACCCCCTTATCCTGCAAGTACCTTGAAGGCCCAGTGTAACTGCCTGCCTATTCATTTGCTAATGTCCTTATTCTGTGATGTAATGAGGGGCATTGGCTCCTTTGTTGCAACCAGGATAGGAAGAACCATCTTGAAATGTAAGGAGATATTATTAGAATAAAGGCCTGTCACGGTGGAGGTGGCTTTGGCTCCTATTGAGAGAAAAGCCTGTCAGTTATTCTTATTCCTCCACCAGACTCAGTAGTATGTGTGTATGTTTTAATTTATCCATAATGACACGGACATTGCTGGTCGGTGTCTGCATCAGCTCAGGACTGTGGTCCAGCAGGACAGCTCTTTTTCACACAGATTCCTCCTGTGAAAGACCCTGATGTCTCTTGGGCCTAGGGGAAGTGGCACCTCTGCAGGAAGAAACCCATCCATCAGGGAGTCATCATTGGTCAGGCACAACCTGCACCCCACCCAGAGAGGCCGAAGCAGCATCAACACAGGCCACAGCAGACAGCCAGTCATGGCCTCAGTGTGATGGATGGGTGTCACCCTGTGCTGTAAGTCCATGTTTATGGGTCACTCAAACAGCAAGTCATTTCCCAGGGACCATCACTCTCCCAGGCTACCAGTTATCCCTGACAGGCTCATGGGTGGTTTTGCTGCTCTCACTCAGGCAGCACACAGAGTTTCAACCTGTCAGGTCCCAGGGTCCTATTCAGCTGCCACCATGGGACAGATGGGACATGGAGCCTCACAAGGGCACACAGCTTTGAGGATCATTGGCTGGCCTCCCAGTCCTGGCGTCTTGAGCTCAGCCACCCGGAGTAACATCTGGGCTATGTGCTTATCCTTGAAGACTTGGTAATCAGATCCTGGGCATGTGGACTGAGGGGTCTCCCAAGAGTTAAACTAGTGTGTGGTTTAACTCATGTTCTCCTGTTGTCATGGTCTACTAGGGCCGGGAAAGCTCAGTGCCTGCTTAAGGAAGTAAACTACTTCCTTTCCTTTCCTTTCCTTTCCTTTCCTTTCCTTTCCTTTCCTTTCCTTTCCTTTCCTTTCCTTTCCTTTCCTTTCCTTTCCTTTCCTTTCCTTTCCTTTCCTTTCCTTCCCTATTCCTTCCTTCCTTCCTTCCTTCCTTCCTTCCTTCCTTCCTTCCTTCCTTCCTTCCTTCCTTCCTTCCTTCCTTCCTTCCTTCTGCCCTCAGTCACCATCTGCTCCTCAACAAACCTGAGTAGTCAGTAGATTGGAGTTTCTGGGGAGGAAAACTGATGGGTTAAGAGGTCACTCCACTCCACAGCAGACCTTGGATTTTGCTGGCTGTGGGAAGAAAGGGTTGTGGAAAGAACACAGGCCTACCTCACTCTGTTTCTCTGGGCAGGTGACTTTTCCTCCCATGAACCTCAGTTTCTCCCTGTGAAGTAGGGTCACTAAGATGCTCACATAGAGCTGTGGTGGGAAGGTAAGGGATAATTGGTATGATGCTGTGTTTCTTAAAGTGAGGTGTATTGTGCTTGATGGAGAAATGAACACCTGGCCTCACCCACAATCCTTATGAAGTTTCACCTCCAGTGAGAGGGCGGGAAAAGGTAACTGTTCCAAGACCAATGTGCAGACCCACATATGCAACTCAAAATGAATCAAGGATCCATGTGTAAGAGATAAAACTATAAAGCTCCTAAAAGAAAATGTAGGAGCAAGCCTTTGTGACCTTGGATTTGACAGCAGTGCCTTAGATATGACACAGAAAGCACGGACAGCAACAACAAAAAACAGCTGAACTAGACTTCATTGAAATCAAAGACCTTTGTGCTTCAAGGATCCCATCAAGAAAGCAAAAAGACAACCACAGAATGGGAGAAAATATTTGCAAGTCATGTATCTGATAAGGGCCATAAATCCAGAATACACAAAGAACTCTCACAACTAAAATTAAAAGGCAGAACATCATTAGTTGTGAGGTGCATGCAAATCAAAGCCACAAGGAGGGACCACTTCATACCTACCAGGATGGCTAAACTCAAAGGGAAAAATAATGACAAGTATTGGCAAGAATACAGATATTGGAATTCTCATATACTGCTGGTGGGATGAAAAGTGATGCAACTGCTGTGGCAAACAGTCTGGTGTTTACTCACGGTGTTAAACAGAATTACCATATGTCCCAGTAGCTCACACCTACACGTATACCTAAGGGAATTGAAAACATGTGTCACACAAAAACTTGCACAAAAATGTTCGTAGCAACATAATTCACAACAGCTCCAAAGTAGAAACCACTCACATGCCTATCAGCTGATGAGTTTATAAACAAATTTGGTCTATCCACAAAATAGAATATTATTCAGTCATAAAAGGGAATGAAGCACTAATTCATGGATAAACCTTAAAAACATTATGTGGAATGAAAGAAGCCAGTCACAAAAGACCATATATTGTATGACTCCATTTATATGTAACGCTCAGAGTAGAAAAAACCATAGAGACAGGAAGAAGATTACTGGATGCCAGGGGCTAGGGTGGGAGGGTGGTAAATTGGGAATAACTGCTAAGGGGTATAGGGTTTCCCTTTGATATGATAAAAATGTTCCAGGATAACTGGTGATAGTTGCACAACTTTAAATATTAAAAGCCACTGTATTGGATACTTAAAAGGGGTAAATTTTATGACATGTGAATTATATCTCGATACAGCTGTTATATAAAAAATAGCAATTATCTGAATTGGCATTGATTGGTGTCTCAAAGCTGTTTCTGACATTCTCATTCTGTCCCAAGTTTTCATCAGGCAGGTGAGGGGCTAACAGATTTCATAGGGGAGTATGGATTCCTGCCATTGGGCTCTAAATCTCCTGCAAACCCCTATAATATTTGGGAATAACTGACTGCTTACAATCTTGTAACAGAGAGACCAGCCCTCCCGTGGTTGATAAATAAGGGAAAAATTACCCATCAAACCCAAGATGATAAGCGGGCTTATCATGTTTAACTATTTGCAACTGAGACCTTAAAAGCATTGGAACCAGTCTCCCAAATGCTCATATCCTTTGGCAAAGTAATCCTGCTCTTGAGAAAGTTTCTTCTACAGAAATTATTTTAAGAGCCAAGAGCTGTGTACATGTGGGTGCTTCTGGCACATATTTTACCACGTGACCTATCTCAAGGTTAGAGGGAGAGCAGTCCTTCCCCAGGTTACAAATGAAGAGTGAGGTGTAGAACAAGGCAGCACAGGCTCAGGGTGTCAAAGGTGAATGACTTTGCTGGGTCTGACTGTGGTTTCATGATATTGCCATGCTTTGATCACATTTCATATCAAACAAGCACCCTGAGAAATCAGAGGATGCCCACAGGTCAGGTGGAAGGTACAGAGTCCAAACCTGGGGAAAGGACAGCCCATCAAGCTGGCAATGCCTTGGGACCTGCTGGGGAGACACCTGTACATGTGTTCACTCCAAGTCTTCCCAGGGGTAGAGGCCAGCAGGGCTGGGGAGAAATGTGTATCTCAGCTCAAAGATAAAGTGAACCTGGGTAGCAGGAAACTCCTTGTGTGTTTAGAAGAGAGACAAGCAACCCAGTTAAAAAAATGGGCAAAGGACTTGAACAGACTCTTCTCCAAGGAGGACATACAGAGGATCCAGAGACACATGAAAAGATGTTCAGTATAGCTAGCTATCAAAGAGATGCAAATTAAAACCACAATGAGATACCACTTCACACCAGTCAGAATGGCCATCATAAACACAGCAACAAACAAGTGTTGGAGAGGTTGTGGAGAAAGGGAACCCTAGTGCAGTGTTGGTGGGATTGCAGACTGGTACAACCACTATGGAAAACAGTATGGAATTTTCTCACAAAACTAAAAATGGATCTGCCTTTTGACCCAGCAATTCCACTGCTAAGGTTATATTCTAAGAACCCTGAAACACCAGTCCAAAAGAACCTATGCACCCCAATGTTCATAGCAGCACAATTTACAATAGCCAAGTGCTGGAAGCAGCCTAGGTGCCCATCAGTAAACAAATGGACCAAAAAACTATGGTACATTTACACAATGGAATTCTATGCAGCAGAAAGAAAGAAGGAGCTCTTACTCTTGAGGACAGCATGGATGGAACTGGAGAGCATTATGCTAAGTGAAATAAGCCAAGTGGTGAAAGACAAATGCCATATGATCTCACCTTTAACAGGAATCTAATCAACAGAACAAACAAGCAAAATATAGTCAAAGACACTGAAACTGAGAACAGGCTGGGAGTGACCAGAGGGGAGAGGGGAGGGAATTCAGGAGAAAAGGGGATCAATTTGCAGGAACAAGTATAAAGGACACATGCACAATAACAAGCCAGGGGGTGGAAACAGGAGGGAGATGGGGAGAGCTGGGGGGTGGGCTAGGATGGGGTAAAAGGCAGAAAACTGTACTTGAACAACAGTTAAAATAAAATAAATAATATAAAAAAAGAAGAGAGTGTCTTTCATGCAGAGATCTGGTTGTGCAGGTGCTGGAGGAGGTACTAGTGCCTGTGGGCAGCCCCACCACATGGCCCCAGCCCCTGAAAGATGGTGCTGAGCAGAGATGGAAAGGAACTGTTCCTTTCCTCTCACCCTCCATCTCCCACCAGCACTCCCTACCCTAAGGTAGTTTTTGAAATACCAAATGAGGGAGAGGAAGGGAAGGGTTGGATGGTGGGGCCAGCACAAAGGTGAGGGGCCAGCTTCTGCTGAGTTGCTAGGCAAAACAGGACCCCAAGCCAGTGTAGACCCATACCTGCTGGCTGGTATCTTACATGCCACCTTCTGGCTGGGCCAAGGCTCGGGTCACCTACTGTGGCACACCTATTTTCCCATGCATGGATTTGCTTCCTTTTCCTGGAATTATTTTACTTCAAAGGAGACCTACCACCACCATAAAACCCATAAAGGGAACCCTAACTTGGATAATGGAGACAGTAGGAGCCAAACAATAATATTAAATCCTAACCAGATCTGCTCCCTGCTATGTCTCAGAGCCTAGGTGGACAGGGACTTGCTCCAAGAGCCAGTGGAGGTTCCTAGAGGACAGAAAAGGGGGTACTGCCCCCTGTTCTCATGAGGACACTCCATATCTATGCTCCTAAACTGATGGGTTATGACCCAGGACCCTGTTACTGGTAGTGCAGGGGTTGAACCACCTGGCCAGGTCTTTGTTCAAGCATGTGACTTCAGCATCTTCTCAGAATATCAGAGGCTGTAGCTGGAGCTCCCTTTCCTGGGAATGTTGCTGGGAACTTTGGGAGGAGAACCTGGTGTCTGCGACCTACTCCTCCTTTATCTACTAGTGTTTTGTCCTTGAAGCTCCTTTGTGTGAGTCTCCACCTACTGCCCCCTGCAGCTGGGCCAGCGCGGAGCTGTGAGCCAGAGATTACACCCGAATGTCAAAAGCTTTCCCTAAAGCATCTCGCAGCTGTCAGGGGCCTCTTTACAGGGCAAGCGGTCCATTAGTGGAGGCAGGTGATTTGTATTGCTGGCTGCTGCTATATAAACAGAGGGCTCAGGGAGCTAAAGGGTGGGGAGGGCAGGGGTGCACCTGGCACACCTGAGCTGGAGGCAGGGGCTGGGCCTCATTCACAGGGGCATGCCAGGGCCTGTCTGCCCCACATGGGCATTCAGCATCTTGGGTGTCTCTGTACACAGGGGAAGACAGAGGTGAAGATGCACCCACTGTGCTCTCACCAGACACTCAGGGCCCCAATACCATGTCCCCTCCTGCCTCCAGACCTGGCACCTGGTGGTGCCCTGGCCTTTGTGTGGAGCTGGCATAGGGTCCATTTCAGTTCACTGGGATTCACGTGGCAGCCTCTCTGCCAAACCCTCCCCACCACCCCCACCCCACCCCAGCACTTACCACAGGATTCTGATGGTCTGTTTACAAGGTTGTCTTCCGTACCAGACAGAGGGCTCTTGAGGGATTTTAATGACCTCCACCTCCCCTGTCAACGCTAATCAGCGTTTCCTGAATGAATGGATAAAGGAATAAATGAATTATTGAGCACCACGTGCCAGGCAGCATGTCAGGGGCAGATTGTGGTCTGTGCTACAGGAGATCCTGGGGGAATATTGAAATCAAGCAGGGAGGAGTATTGCTGAGAAAGGAGCTTTGAACAAAGACCTGAGGAGGTGAGGGAGGGAACTAAGTGGACAAACATGTGGAGATGAGTGCTTCAGGGAACAGCATGTGCAAAGGCCCTGGGGCAAGACCAGCCTAGTGGGGTGAGGGTTCAAGGAACAGTAAAAAGGCTGGCATATAGAGTCCAGTAAGGGGGTAGGAGAGGATGGGTAGAGGGAGAGAGAGATGGGGGGGAGAGAGATAGGGGTTAGAGAGAGAGAGGGGAGTATGACAGGGGCTAGCTGACCTCCACCCATGCCTACACTCTCACTGAGAGGATGAAAGCACTAGACTTTGCAGCAAAGCAGGGCAGAAGGGGGGCAGGCAGTTCCAGCCAAAGATTCATAGTGAAAACTCCCAGGGAAGAGGCATCTGAGAGATACTATTTTTCCTGAGAAGATGAGAGGTACCTGTCCCAGGTACCACCCCCAGACTCCCCCATTTCCCCACTGCACATCCTATCTTTGGCTGTGGTCCCATGTGCACATGATATCTGGAGTAATGTCAGCTACTTGTACTCATGAGTTACTACAGTGGTCCTAGCCTAGCACCCACGTGGGGAAAATAGCTATATTCCCTAGGCCTGTGTGAATCCAGCTCCAGCTCATGTCACACAACTCTGATACCCCAAGAAACCCTCCTGCACCAATTGAGCTAGAGGTCCCCACCCCCAATACATGACCTGTGTTACTTTCTTCATAGCTCTTCTCTCTCTCCAAAATGACTGTTTCTGTCTAGATATTCCTCTTGGTCTTCCTCATGGGAACATCAGCTCAGAACATGGGTCTTGGGCTTTCTTTGCTCACATGTGTGTCTGCTGCCTGGAGCAAAGCCTGTGAAGAGTACATGTCTCCAAATGTTGTTTAGGAAATGAATGAGCACTCAGCATGTGTCAGCATCCAAAGGCGCTATTATTCTGCAGCTTTAGCTCTCATTTCCTCTGTCCCTGCTGGTGTACCAATAGGCTTCATTATGGGTTGACGAAACTCAGTGAGGTGACCTGATGGAAGTTGCAAATAGGTGAGTGAGGGCTGGGACCACAGTTGGACCAGCAACCTCAGGATGCACAGGCTAGGCATGTGGGCACCACCACAACTATCCTCCTCCAAGTCCCAGGAACCATCCTGGAACCATAGCCATGGGAAGAGGGCTATGGGCCCTCTACTGGCCCCACCTGCCATGTCAGAATCAGAACCCCAGCTCCTGATGTATTCTGTGACATTGGTGACTTTCCTAGGGTAAAATCAGTAAACTATAGAAACTCCCATGCACATCATTTCAAACCTCCACATTATGCCTCAACTGCAACAGAAGACATACAGGAATTAAGCTGATGGTTTTAAATGTGTGTTTCCACATTCACAAATGCAGGAGGCTTGGCCACACTACTCATATGTGGAGACACGCAGATGTGTGCGTGGTGCAGCAGGTATGAACCGGATGAGAGATGGTATTCATCTGTGGACTGTCAACACCATTGTTACCAATGTGAAATCTGGAAGTAGGAGCTCGGTTATGAGTATGCACCTGTATGATACAGACATGATGGGTGCCAGGCAGTGCTGAGTGGAGCCAGGTGGACCCTCAGCACCAGGCACACTCAGGTGTCAGTTTCCTGCGGAGGTGGAGTAGCACTTAGGAATGCTTTCCAAATGTGGAGTCGTTGTCTCTTTTGTCACAGTGGCATTGCATTCCTGAAAAATTCAGAGTATATCAGAGCCATAGAAAAGAAACTTACATTTTTGTATAAAACAGAGCTGGGGCACTGAGGGGACTCTCAACTGTGAGTGTGTGTAGGACCCTGAAAAGTGTTCTGGCCCATGGACCTGGGCAAAACCCAGCTCGCAGAATCCTGCATGCTCACTGACAAACCTCCAAATGTCCTCCACAGGTCTTCAGCCTGACCCTGCTCTGGACCACATCTCCCCTGGCCTTTCCTTAGCCAGGCTGAGTGGGCAAAGCCCAAGACCCCACTTCTGTGCCTTGCTCAGCTCTAATGACCCTGTTCCCAGGAGGCAGGCCTGGCCTAAGGCTGACTCAGGCAGGTGGGAGTCCCTGGTATCAGGCTGCATGAACCCCCAACTAGCCAGGAGGGCCCCCAGCAGGCCTCTGCCATCACCTTTCAGGCTGGTGTCCTCCAGGCCTCCCCACTGCTCTGCACAGCAAAGGGCTCTCAAGCAGGCTGTGATGGATGATAGGGCAGGGTCCATTCCACTCTGCTCCCCTGTCTTACAGACATTCCTGCAGCAGATAAACTGCCTTGAGTGGCCACCCCCACAGCAGCCTGCCGGAGGGACTCTCTTGAGAGGCAGGAGATGAGGGGCCTCTGTATATAATAAAGGTGAAAGCGTGTCATCCAGACATTTTTATGCTCTTTTTGAGGCTCCAGCTGCCATGCAACCGGAAGGACCTGGTGCTTTTAGCAAGTGGCCTGAGGAAGTGGCTGGTTCCAGGCCTGAGAGGGAACATGGGGTCAGGGGCTGAGCCCCCTTCCAACCCAGTCAGACTGAGCTCCAGACTTTGGGACTTGCTAGCCTGCTGCAGGTCGAGTCTCTGGAGGGCATGTGGTAAGTGGCAGGGGCTGACAGCTGGGTCAGTGGGAGTGAGGGCACACAGTATCTCACAGGGCCTCTGGTTTGAGGAATGTCCCATTTGTCTTCAGGGTGCCTTACTAAACAGTACTATAGCCCACAATACAGAGGCTCAGAGGCCTGGGGGGCCTTGCCTGTGACTGTAGCATCCGCTGCAGTTTGAGGGTCTGTGGGAGAGGACTAGCACCTGGGAGGTGCTCACTGAGCTTTCCCTCCATTTCCCTTCCTCACTCCTCCTCCCAGGTCTATAGTATGGCCAGAACAGAGCCTCTTGACTTACAACAGACTTTTGGCCATTTGAGGGCATGAAGTGGATGGAGGGAAGCAGAGCCAACAGGGGAATCACCCTTTAAGCCCCACGCCACCTGTGTGTCCAGGGCCATGGTGCACAGCATTCAGCATTGCAGGCCTGGTGCCCTCTCTCCAGCCTATACCCCAGGTCTGCTCATCCCGCCTGCCATCCTGGTTTCTTGGAATCCCTCAAGTACATCAACCTGTGACTCTGAAGCTCCAGGCAACCCCCAGTCCTCAAATATAAGGGTTAGGTGACATTCAACAGGCTGCAGGGGTGGGAGTAAGTGGACCCACAGAGGGGAGCCCCCAGGCCTAGGGCTGCTAGAGGCCCTACAGGGAAAGCCTGAGGCCTGTGGGAGACTAACGGACCCAGCACCCCTACAACACTTCCATTCCCATTTTTCTAGAGGGATAAACTGACCCACAGGATGTAAACAGAGTTGCTCAAGGATTTTGGATTCAAATCATGTGCATCTGGCTCCAGGTATAGAATTCTTTGCCATCTCTCATCTGCCCCTTGGCTAGCAGACATGAAGGATCTATAAAATAGATGACTTAAGAAGTAAAGAAGCCCTCCAGAAAGGTCAAGCAGAAGTGACCTAATATTTGATCAATAGCACTGATATGTCCCTCTTAATGCCAGGTATCAGCCCACATGGAGCTCGAGTTTTCTGGAAAAGCAGGTGAAGAGAGATTGGTTATGAGCCACACTGGAGAGGAAAAAACAGTGTATTCCTCATCTTTTTCATATCAACCGAAGCCTGGCACTAAGCCCCAGACCCTGGGCTGGCCTCAGCATGGGGCCAGCTGCAGTGGTGCCTGGCCCCTCTGGTCCCAGTGGGGGGAGGGCACTGGTCCTCTGTTGACCTCTGAGAAGCCCATGGTTTCTCCTGCTTGGTCATCTGGGTGAGGGCACTGGATTCAGGGTGCCTGCAGGGCTGGATAGGCCATCTGTAAGCCTATCTCCTAGACTTTCCTGCCTTCCCTCTTTGCCCCCAAAGACCCCAGGACAACCAACTCCATATTTTCCATTAGCCTAACTTTTTCCAAATACAGGAGGAAGCTGGGGCAGGGGAGCAGGGGGGCAGTGAAGGTCTTGTATAAATGTGGAGATACGTCCATGAAATGGAGCTGGTTAAGTGGAGGGTGGTCTTCCCCAAGATGTCAAGGGACATGTTGGGCATTCCCCTCCTGACTATGAGACCTGCTCCTCCTTTGTCCTTAAGTCTTGGGAATGGGGTTCCTCTAGAAGTCCCCAAAGCCATTACCCCACCCTCACCCTGTCCTTTAAAGTGATGGTCCTGGATGCTGAGACCTTTGTTGCCTGATGGCCCAGTGTGTGGCCATGGGCAGGTTTCTCCCTCACTCTTTAAAGGTTCTAGACCCATGAAATCCCAAGACCAGGGGCTCCAGGGCCTATTGACCCTCACAGCCTTCCAAGGGGAGGATCAGACATCATAACTGTGTACCTTCCCTGAGGTCTCCAAGTCACCAGATGTCTCTTTTCTGGATGCTAAATTAGCAGGTGTCTCTGACCCATATGCCAGGTCGCCAGGTGTCTCCAACCTTTAAGAGACATCTAAGCAAGAGGTGAAGAGTAGCTGTCTTGTTTATTTTAAAATTTTAATATATGATGCCATACTGATTCAGGTTTCAAAATATACCCAGACACCCACCCTTTTACCCCTCAAGTCTCCCCCAAAGCAGCCTCTGTCCTAGAACTTGTGAGCCCCCTGCCATGTGTGGTCAAGAAGAGCAGGAGAGGGAATGTGTTTTTACCTGGGAAGGGGGGCACCATCCACATGGCATCTGAGCCCTAAGGATTGAGGTGCAGCTGCTCATGGTGGTTGACAAGGCCAGAATGGGCATCATTGTCATCGTTCCCTCCCTATTTCTCTTTTCTAACCAACTGATGCTTCCTAGAATTAGCCCCTCAATAAAGGCCTACTGGGACCCTTGTCCCAGAGTCGGCTTCTCCAGAACACTGACCAAATGAGGAACTAGAGATCCCACTGTCACAGTGGAAAACTTGGAAGGTGCAGTAAGTGGGGACAGGTGCAAGAGTGGAGTAGTCCCAGGATCTGAACACCTGCCTTCCCACAGCCCCCAACCCCAGTTTAAGGCCCCAACCTTCCTGCTGCTCGCTCTTTGCAGAAGAGCAGCCTACCAGGTTTTCTGAAATGCTCAATGAATCGCATCAAGACCCTGCTAAAAAAAAAAAAAAAAAAAAAAAGACACAGAGAAAGACTCCTAAGGGCCTGAACTACTAACCTTTCAAGATTAGATGCTTCCCTCCCTGCTTTCTTCTCTTCAGCCTCCAACCACTCATCCATCTGCCCTTCAATGCATCCTCTCTCCTCTCCCTCTGCTGGACTCTCTTTCAGCCAGGCTCTGCTCACCCTCCAGTCCACCTGTTCCTGGAAGACACCCTACAGTTCTCACAGTGCATGAGAGCCCTGGGCCCCTTCTCACTCCACTGGCCTACACAGGGTCCCATAATGCCCTCTGACTCTACCTCCCCTCTTCCTACTCCAATTCTTATAAAGGAAACTCCAAGGGCAAAGCTGCAACCACTTTCAGGAAGAAAGAACGGTGTGTACCCCCATGGGGTCACAATGGCATTAGCTGCACTTCTAGGTCCTTCTAAGAAAGTTGTCCATGGGGCCTGTGAGCTGGGCCTCTGCACACAGCAGATTCTCAATAGGCATTTGTTGACTGACTGTGGTCCTGAGATAAGTCTTCATTCTCTTGAGATGAAGTGGGCTCTCCCCTCTTGAAGCTGAGGGGACCAAGCCAGGTGCTCCTCCCACCATGCAACGCCAGCCCTGGGAGATTGGCTACCTCAACACACTGGACCTGTATGCTGCTTGGGTCAGGTTTCCATCCGCAGTCATCAGGCAGATGTCAAGCTTGAAGCGGCAGCAGTAATTTGGACAATTACAGCTGCTATTATTGCTTCCTCTCCTTAAACAGGGGCCTGAATTACTCAAACACAACCACCAGCCGCTCCCTACAGTCAAGGGGTTATGTGGGGGTGGGGAACGGGCTCTGGGTTGGGAGAGGGAACACAGAAGGGGGTGTGGAAACAACCCATCTGCTGGAGATTGTCCAGTATGAGCACCTACAGTGTGGTGTTGTTGGTCACTCTGCCCTGGGACTGGTAGTACCATTGTCAGGAGAAGACGTGCTCAACAGAAAGGCCGGCCAAGCTTACCTAGCTGGTCACTGCACGATGGGTGGAAGTAGATCTGTTTTGACCCAAAGTCCAGGGTGAGGTCTCCTCTTTGGAAACCCAGAGCAGATATAGCCCCAGGGCTCAGTGGTGGGTGAATGGAGGGCAGCCTTAGGGGCATGAGGTAGCTTTATTCAGATAGACAGATAAATGATAAGCAGAGGTACATAGTAAATAGAAAGCCATATTAATAGAAAGGAAAATAGATAAGTGATAGAAAAATTATAGATGCATACATATTGTACATACATACATAAAGGATAGGTAGTGATAGGTAAATGGACAAATAGACAATAGATAAATATATACAGAGTATGTACATATATACACACATACATAACATACATATGCATGTGTGTTTTCATTTATATGATGTTCAAAAATAGGCAACACTTACCAATAATAATACAAGGCAAATATTGGTTACCTCTGTGGGGGAGGGTGTTGGCTGAGAAGAGGCATGAGGGGGATTCTCAGGGTGCTGGAAATAGTCCATGATCTAGTTACATGGATGTACACTTAAGGGAAAAGTCATCGAGTTTGACACTCTTCTATTTCTCATTTTTCTAAATGCTAAACTATTTTGACACAAAAACTCAATGTACAGGACTTAGCATTTATGCCAACTAAGTTTTAATCTCACGGTTTCCAACCGTACAACTATTCTTTCAAGCTACTAAAAGAATTTTGAATCTGATTCTATCATCAATGAATAGAATAGATAGGATAGATAGAATAGATAGATACCTATTCTATCTGGTATTAGTCATATATGACTTAAATAGAATAGAGACTGAACCAAGAATATAACTTTTGGCACTTGAGAATTCTGACAAACTCTTTGAAATCCTCCTGATTTTATACTCATATTCATATTACATAATTTATCCTGTTATCACAGGTTCTCACAAAAAGCATTGTCAAATGATTCACCAAAATAAGGATAAACCATATATCATTGCTCTTTCAAGTAACACTGCAGTAGTCCCCCTTACTCATAGTTTCACCTTCTGCAGTTTCAGTTACCCACAGTCTGGAAATATTAAATAAAAAAATTCTAGAAATACATAATTTATAGTTTTTAAATTGTATACCATGCTGAGTACCTTACTTCATCTCATCACATCTGCATCATATTACCTATACATCATTACAGGAAGAGGAAGGGAACGTACAGTACAACAAAATATTTTGAGAGAGACAGACTACATTTACATAACTTTTATTACAGCATATTGTTACACTTGTTCTATTCTATTATGAGGTATTGTTATGAATTTTTACTGTGTCTAATTTATTGAAATTTATCTAGGTATGTATGTATACACAGGAAAAAGTATAGTATAAAAGGATTCAGTTCTATCATAGTTTCAGCCATTGATTGTGCCTTGGAACATATCCCTGCAGATATTACATTTTACTCATATTGTTCGAATCTTTTATAAACTTACAGATATGTTTATGCTAGCAGTTACCAAGAAGTCAAAATATTTTACTATGATTGTAGACTTATCTCTTTTTCTTTTTCATTTTGTCACTTTTGGCTGTATATATTTCGTGGCTCTATTATAAAATGTTTGCAAATGTAAAACAATAAAATTAAATCATATTATGAGATGTCTCCCTTCATTTTTTATTATATTTATTGTGCTTTTTGCCTGGTGTTGGCTTATATTTGGATAGTTTGATATATATATTTTTTAATGGAATATTTCTTTCCATAACTTCACTTTCAGCCTGTGTGTATCTTTTGTTCTGAAGTAGATAGATCTCTTGTAGACAGTATATATGTGGGTTGTGTTTTCTTATAGATTCAGCTAACCTATGTATTTTTTTATTTTAATTATTTTATTGTTGTTCAATGACAGTTATCTGCATTTTGAGAGATGTATTTTTATATCCTTTTATTTTTTAACCTTATAATCAAGGAACATTTCTTATAAAAATGTATAATTGTTTTTTTATACAGTCTGGCAGTCTTTAGTTTTTAATTAAGGGTTATTTACTTCATTTACAATTGATATCATTACCAGTTTATTTGTGTTTAAATCTACTACTTACTATTTTTAAAATTGGTCTAACCTGTTCTAAGTTCCTTTTTCTCTGGTTTCTTGCTTTATTCTGGATTTTATTTTTTCCTTTTTCCATTCTATCAGCTTCTTAGTTATACAATACCTTTGTTTACTATTTTTTCATAGTAACCATAGGGATTGCAATATGTAACCCTCTTATTAAAATACAATTTAAATTTGTATTTTTACCAATTGCTGAACCAGTGCAAAAATCTCGGAACACATTATTCTACTTATCCCTTCCTGTCTCTTGTAGTATTGCTGCCGATCATTAATTCTGTTTTTTATTTAAACTTTTAATTTATTTTTTTAAATTTTTGAAACAAAATTTTATTACAGAATCAGTATAGTATGCGTTGGAGAAAAATAAAAAATACAAACAAGCTAAAATAAAAAATAAAGACAGCACATTCCCACCACCTATGTTAATACTTTAATACATATCCTTCTTTGTATGATGACATTATTTTTCAAAGTGAGATCACACAGTATAGAAATCTACTTTATTCAATGAACAACATCTAGATTCACCTGAAGTTATATAAAATAACACAGAGACCCAGAGCACCCTTTATGAAGTTTCTCCCACTGATAACGTGTTGCAAGACTATGTAGTACAGTATCACAACCAGGAGACTGATACGGACATTTCCATTACAAAGATACCTTGCGTTATCTTTTTAGAACCACACCCAGTCCCCTGCTGCTCCATACTCTAGTTTGCTTTTTGAAGCACATCTGTTTAAATAAAAATGGCAAAGGTTTAAATACAATATTACAAAATGGTAGTATAAGCAGTACGCTGATAGAACAAAAATCAGAAAGAAATTTCACAAATGGGTGAAGTTTGGGAGACAGCAACTGAAGAGTTTAAAAATGGCATTAGCTACGATGAGTTATGACTGAAGGGCAGAACCAGGGTCAAAGTTGTGACAGGAAGAAAGCATTTCAAAGGTTCCTGAAGCCAGAGCAAGCTTCGCCAATGCGGCTGGAGGGCAGTGCAAAGATTAATAAAGGAAACTCCAATTAAAATTGGAGTTGGAGAGGCCTGTGCAGGGAGCTCCCAGGCCCTAACACTCCATGTTAATTACCCCAAACAGAAGGATGTGGGTTACACACCCCAACAGGAGGAAACCTATATCGCACTTCCAGACAGGAAGCACTGCTACTTTACCACCCCACTAAGAAGGAAGAAAAACTTCCCGCTTGCTTGCCCCACAAGCCCAGCCAATTGAAACACTGTAGCTCAGCCAATGAGAAGCCACCATCACCTGAGCTCTTTACTTTCCTCCAGTGAACTTTCATTTTTCTTTTACTGGGGACTTCCTGTCTCACCCTTCCTTATATGAATGCCTGCTATCTTGTTTAACCTCTGGGAGTATCTCTCTGCTTGCTGCCCAATTCAGGAATCCTGTAATAGAGCCAATTAGATTTTCAAATTTATTCACTTATATTTTATTTATTAACAGTGAGTGGGATAAGGGAGGTAGGAGAGGTTAGAGTTTTGAGGTCAGAAGTCATCAGAGACCCTAAAAGCTATAGAAGTGTGTGGGTTTTCTTCTAAGTGAAACAAGAAGTTGCTGTGGGGATTTAAACAGAGGAATTATGAGATTTGATTTACATTTATAAAGATCCATCTGGCTACTCTGGAGTAAGGAAGAGCCCTCTGGGTTCTTCACAGTAGGGGGTTCCACTGAAGTGACTAATTCAATTGTCTAGACAAGAGTCCAAAGTGTCAGTATGGGTGGCAATAGGGGATGGATACTGTATATTATTTTTAAAATCTGCTGTATTAACATATAATCTACATCAATAAAATGTAACCATTTTAAATGTACAGTTTGATGAGTTTAGCAAGTATACTCACTCATGTAACTATCACCACATTCATGATATAGAACATTTTCATCACCCCAATATATTCCCTTATGTCCCTTTTCAGTGAATCTACTCTCATTTCCTGGCAACGACTATCTGTTTTCTGTTACTGTAGTTTTGCCTTTCCCAGCATCTCGTATAAATAATCTTAAGCATCCTTTTGGAGTGGCTTCTTTCACTCAACAAAATGCTTTTCAGATTCAGCCATGTTGTTGTATGTCTAGTCAATTCTTCCTTTTAGTTGCTAGGTAGTGTTTCATTGTATGGATGTACCATAATATTATCTATCCTTTTATCAGTTGATGAACATTTGGATTGTTTCCAATTTGTGTCTAGTATAAATGATAGTAATATGAACATTAAAGTACAAGTCTTTGTGTAGATATCTGTGAGTCTTTTAATTTCTTTTGGGAATATACCTAGAAGGGTAATAGTTGGGCCACATTACACATATGTTTAAATTTACAAGAAATCAGAAAATGGTTTCCACAGTGTCTTTACAGGTTTTTATTGTTACCAGCATGAGAGTTCTAGCTCATTGACATCCTTAGCTGTACTTGGTATTGTCACTTTTTTAAAGTTTGTTTTTACTCATTGTAGAGAATGTAATGTGGTATCTCATTGTGATTTTTTCTTTTTTTTAACCATTTTTAAAAGATTTTATTTATTTATTATTTCTAGAGAGAATGGAGAGGGAGAAAGAGAGAGAGAGAAACATCAATGTGTGGTTGGCACTCATGTGGACCCCACTGGGGACCAGGCCCGCAACCCAGGCATATACCCTGACTGAGAATCAAACCAACAACCCTTTGGTTCACAGCCTGCATTCAATCCACTGAGCTACACCAGCCAGGGTTCATTGTGATTTTAACTTGCATTTCCCTTATGATTCTAATGACTAATGATGTTGAACATCTTTTTATGTGCTTGTTGGCCATTTGTAAGTCTTTGAAGAAATGTCTATTCAAATCCTTTGCCTACTAAATTTTTTTGTCTTTTGTTGAATTGTTGGAATTCTTTATTTATCTGATCACTAAGGCTTCTGTCACAGGTGATTTACATTTTTTTTTTTCATTTATTCTGTAGGTTGTCTTTACGTTTCCTGGAAAACATCTCTGGGTACACAAAGTTTCTAATATTGAAAAAACCCAATGTATCTAGTTTTTATTTTGTTGTTATGCTTAAGAATCTGTGGCCAAATCCATGCTTATGAAAATTGACCCTGTTTTCTTCTAAAAGTTTTATCAGTTTAGTTCTAATGTTTTGGTCATTAACCCATTTTGAATTATTTTTTATGCAAAGAGTGAGATAGGTGTACAGTTTTATTATTTTGCATGTGAAAATCCAGTTGTCCCAGCAGCATTTGTTGAAGAGATTATTCTTTCAACCTTTGGATGGTCTTGGCACCCTCATTGCAAATCAGTTGACCCTAGATGTATAGGTTTATTTATGGACTTCCAAATTGATTCCAGTAGTCCATATGCCTATCCTGATATCAGTAAACTCTGTTGTGATTACCATGGCTTTGTAGTGAGTTTTGAAATTGAGAGGTGTGACTGATTCAATTTTCCATAATTTTCTTTTTCAGTATTATCTTGACTATTCAGGGCCTCTTCCAATTCCACATAAATTTGAATGTTGTTGCTTTTCTATTTCTGTAAAAAAACACTATTGAAATATTAATATGAAGTGCATTGATCTGTAGATCACTCTGGGTAGTATTGACATCTAATACTATTAAGTCTTCCAATCCATGAACAAGGGATGTCTTCCATTTATTTAGGTCTTATGTAATTTCTTTCATCTATAGTTAGTAGTTTTCAGTAAAAAGGTGGTTTTTTTTTTTTTTTTTTTTTTTCCTCCATAGTTAATACGTTCCTAGGTGTTTTAGTCTTTTGGGTATTGCAAATGGAATTACAGTCTTAATCCTTTTCAGGTTATTCATTTCTGGTATATGGAAACAAAACTAATTTTTAAATATAGTTTATTGATTATACTATTACAGTTTTTCCCTTTTTTCTCCCCTTACTTCCCTCCCACCACCATTCCCTCACCTTAGTTCATGTCCATGGGTCATACATGTAAGTTCTTTGCCTTCTCCACTTCCTGTACTATTCTTAACCTCCCCCTGTCTACTTCATACCTACCATTTATGCTTCTTATTCCCTGTACCTTTCCCCCCATTGTCCCCTTTCTCCCTCCCCAGTGATAACCCTCCATGTGATCTCCATTGTGATTCTGTTCCTGTTCTACTTGTTTGCTTACTTTGTTTTTAATTTTTTTAGGTTCAGTTGTTGATGGTTGTGAGTTTGTTCTCATTTTAATGTTCATATTTTTATCTTTTTCTTAGATAAGTCCCTTTAACATTTCATACAATAAGGGCTTGTTGGTGATGAACTCTTTGAACTTGATCTTATCTGGGAACCACATTATCTGCCCTTCCATTCTAAATGGTAGCTTTGCTGGATAGGGTAATCTTGGATATAGGTCCTTGCCTTTCATGACTTTAAATACTTCTTTCCAGCCCCTTATGCCTATAAAGTTTCTTCTGAGAAATAAGCTGATAGTCTGATGGGAACTACTTTGTAGGTAACTGTCTCCTATTCTCTTGTTGCTTTTAAGATTCTGTCCTTATCTTGAATCTTGGGTAATGCAATAATGATGTACCTTGTTGTGTGCTTCCTTAGGTGCAACTTCTTTGGGACTCTCTGAGCTTCCTGGACTTCCTGGAGGTCTATTTCCTTTGCCAGACTGGGGAAGTTCTCCATTATTTTTTCAAATAAGTTTTTTATTTCTTGCTCTTCTTCTTCTCCTTCTGACACCCCTATTATTTTGATGCTGGAACATTTAAAGTTGTCCCAGAAGTTCCTAAGCCTCTCCTCATTTTTTTTTGAATTCTTGTTTCTGCATTCTGTTTTGGTTGAATGTTTATTTTTTCCTTCTGCTCTAAACCATTGATTTGTGTCTCCTTCCCATCACTGTTTGATTCCCTGTACATTTTCCTTTATTTCACTTTGCATAGCCTTCAATTCTTCCTCTATTTTGTGACCATACTCCACCACGTCTGTGAGCATCCCAATTACCAGTGTTTTCAACTGTGCATCTGATAGGTTGATTATCACTTCATCGCTTAGTTCTATTTCTGGAGCTTTGATCTGTTCTTTCTTTCTTTCTTTCTTTCTTTCTTTCTTTCTTTCTTTCTTTTTTCTTTTTTTTTTCTTTTTTTCTTTTTTTTTTGCCTTGCAGTGCCTGTTATGTAATAAGGGGCAGAACCTTGGGTATTTGCCAGGGAAGGGCAACCTGAGGTACTGTGCTGTGATGTTGTATGTGGGGGAGGGGTCTGAGAGGGAACAATGTCACTTGCTTCATTCTCACCTCACTTTCAGTCATTGCCCCCACTACCCACAAGCAAATGGGCCCTTCTGGTGCTGATTCCTGGGTGGGTGGATTTTTGTACATTCGAAGACCCCGTGGGTCTCCTCAACGAACTCTCCTATGAGGCTAGGAGTTCCTCCCACTGCCATAACTCTCACACGTCTTTACAGTCAAAGTTTTGAGCCTTTATTTCTCCACACTGGACTCTGCATTGCATGGCCTGCCTCAGTCCCCAGTTGTTCCTCCATTTATTCGCACACCAATGTTAGACCTCCCAGTCCACCAGCAGCTACCTCCCCCAGCGTGCCACTTGCTGCCTTGCCCACCCCAGTCCTCCAGCCACCACCTTGCCATGACTCCTCTTTCCCCCAACTTCCAGTCCCCACCCATACTTCCAGTCTGGGTGAATTTTTTTTTAATTCCTTGGTTGTTGGACTTCCATAAAGTTCAATTTCCTGGCAGTTTCAGTTATTTTTTCTTTTTAAATTTGTTGTTGTCCTTCTTTAGGTTGTGTGAGGAGGCAAAGTGTATCTACCTATGTCTCCATCTTGTACAGAAGTGGAAATACAACTAATTTTTGAGTGTGGATCTTATATCCTGAAATTTGGTGCACTTTTTCACTCAATATAGTAATATTTTTGTGTATTCTTTTGCATTGTCTATTGGTGATATTATGTCATTTGCAAATATATAGTCTTACTTCTTCATTTCCAATTTGGATGACTTTATTTATTTATTTATTTTTTTTGCTCCATTGTTATGGCTAGAACTTCCAGTACTATGTTGAATGCAACTGGTGAAAGCAAGCATTCTTATCTTATTCCTAAACTTAGGGAAAATCTTTTATTTTTATTTTATTCTATTTTATTGTTCAAGTACAGTTATCTGCATTTTCCCACCACTGCTACCCCCACCAAGCCATCACCACCTCCCTCACCTGATCCAACCCCCCCTCTTGGATTTGTCCATGTGTTCTTTATAGTTGTTACTGAAAACCCTTCCCCACCCCTGCATTATCCCTTCCCACCTCCCGTCTGGTGACTGTCAGCCTGTTCTTAATTTCAATGTCTCCTGTTATATTTTACTTCCTTGCTTGTTTAGTTGATTAGGTTCCACTTAAAGGTGAGATCCTATGTATTTGTCTTTAACCACCTGGCTTATTTCACTTAGCATAATGCTTTCCAGTTCCATCCACTGTGAAATGAAGGGTAGGAGCTCCTTCTTTCTTTCTGCTGCGTAATATTCCATCATGTAAAGGTACCATAGTTTTTTGATCCATTCGTCTACTGATGGGCACTTAGGTTGCTTCCAGCAATTGGCTATTGTAAATTGTGCTGCTATAAACATTGGGGTTCATAGGTTCTTTTGGATTGGTGTTTCAGGGTTCTTAGGATATAATTCCAGCAGTGGAATTGCCAGGTGAAAGGCAGTTCCATTTTCAGTTTTCTGAGGAAATTCCATACTGTTTTCCACAGTGACTGCACCAGCCTGCATTCCCATCAACAGTGCACTAGGGTTCCCTTTTCTCCACATCTCCAGCACATGTTGTTTATTGATTTGTTTATGATATCCATTCTGACCAGTGTGAAGTGGTATCTCATTGTGGTTTTCATTTGCATCTTTCTGATGGCTAGTGATGCTGAGCATCTTTTCATAGGTCTCTGGGCCCTCAGTATGCCCTTCTTGGAGAAGTATCTGTTCAGGTCTTTTGCCCATTTTTTAGTTGGTTTTTTTGTCTTCCTGGAGTGGGGTTGTATGAGTTCTTGATATATTTTGGAAATCAAACCCTCATCCAAGGTGTCATTGGCAAATATGTTTTCCCATATAGCTGGTTCTCTTTTCATTTTAATGTTGTATTCTTTAGCCATGTAGAAGCTTTTTACTTTGATGAGGTCCTGTTTTTTTATTCTTTCCTTTATGTCCCTTGCTCTAGGGGACATATTGATGAAAATATTGTTGCATAGCATGTCTCAGATTCCCCTGCTTATGTATTCTTCCAGGACTTTTCTGATGTCACAACTTATATTTAAGTCTTTTATTCACCTTGAATTTATTTTTGGGTATTGTGTAAGTTGATGATCAAGTTTCATTTTTTTTTGCATGTAGCTGTTGAGATATCCCAACACCTTTTATTGAAGAGCCTATCTTTTACTCAGTTTTATGCTTCTGCTCCCTTTGTCAAATATTAATTGACCATAGAGACTTGGGTTTATTTCTGGGCTCTCTATTCTGTTCTATTGGTCTGTGTGTCTGTTCTTATGCCTGTATCAGGCTGTTTAGGTTACAGTGGCCATGTAATACAGTTAGATATCAGGTATTGTAATCCTATTTTGTTCTTCTTTCTCAAAATTGCTGCAGTTCTTTGGGGTTGTTTATGGTTCCATATAAATTTTTAAAATGTTTGTTCTATATCTGTGAAATATGTAATTAGTACTTTAATAGCGATTGCATTGAAACTGTAAATTGCTTTGGGTAATAAGGACATTTTGATGATGTTAATTCTTCCAATCTATGAACATGGTACATGCTTCTATTTGTTTCTGTCTTCCTTAATTTCTTTCTTCAATGTTGTGTAGTTTTCTGAGTACAGGTCTATTACCTCCTTCATTGGGTTTAATCCTAGGTACTTCATTTTTTTGTTGCTATATCAAGTGGGAATTTTTTCCCAATTTCTGTTTCTTATATTTCATTGTTGGTGTACAAAAATGCCTTTGATTTCTTTTTTTAAATATTTCTTTATTGTTGCTCAAGTGAAGTTTTCTGCCTTTTTCCCCACCCCTCCCAAGGATCTCAGTCCTTCCCACTTCCTTCCCCTATTTCCACCCCACCTTGTTATTGTCCGTGTGCTTTTTATAGTTGTTCCTGTAAACCCTTTACCCTTTCCCCCTATTATCCCATTATCTCTCCCCTCTAGTCACCATCAGCCTGTTCTCAATTTCCATGTCTTTGGTTATATTTGGCTTGCTCACTCATTTTGTTGATTAGGTTCAAGATAAAGGTGAGATCTTATGGTATTTGTCTTTCACTGACTGGCTTATTTCACTTAGCATAATGCTCTCCAGTTCCATTCATTATGAAATGAAGGGTAGGAGCTCCTTCTTTCTTTCTGCTGAGTAGATTTCCATTGTGTAAATGTACCATAGTTTTTTTGGTCCATTCATTTACTGATGAGCACCTAGGTTGCTTCCAGCACTTGGCTACTGTAAATTGTGCTGCTAAGAACATTGGCATGCATAGGTTCTTTTGGATTGGTGCTTCAGGATTCTTAAGGTATAATCCCAGCAGTGGAATTGCTGAGTCAAAAGGCAAATACATTTTTAGTTTTGTGAGAAAATTCCATACTGTTTTCCATTGTGGTTGTACCAGTCTGCAATCCCATCAACAGTGCACTAGCATTCCCTTTTCTCCACAACCTCTCCAACGCTTGTTGTTTGTTGCTTTGTTTATGATGGCCATTCTGACTGGTGTGAAGTGGTATCTCATTGTGGTTTTCATTTACATCTTTCTGATAGCTAGCGATACTGAGCATCTTTTCATGAGTCTCTGGATCCTCTGTATGTCCTCCTTGGAGAAGTGTCTGTTCAAGTCCTTTCCCATTTTTTAATTGGATTGCTTGTCTTCTTAGAGTGGAGTCATGTGAGCTCTTTATTTATTTTGGAGATTAAACCCTTGTCTGAGGTATCATTGGAAAATATGTTTTCCTATATAGTTGGTTCTGTTTTCATTTTAATACTGTTTTCTTTAGGCATGCAGAAGCTTTTTATTTTGATGAAGTCCCATTTGTTTATGCTTTCCTTGATGTCCCTTGCTCTAGGGAACATATCAGTAAAAATGTTGCTGCATGAAATATCTGAAATTTTCCTGCCTGCATTCTCCTCTAGGACTTTAATGGTGTCATGGCTCATATTTAAATTTTTTGTCCACCTTGAATTTATTTTTGTGTATGGTGTAAGTTTGTCCTCTAGTTTCATTTTTTTGCACGTAGCTGTCCAGTTCTCCCAACACCATTTGTTGAAGAGGCTATTTTTACTCCATTTTATGTTGCTGCCCCCTTTGTAGAATATTAACTGACCATAGAGACTTGGGTTTATTTCTGGGCTCTCTGTTCTGTTCCGTTCCATTGGTCTATGTGCCTGTTTTTATGCCAGTACCAGGCTGTTTTGATTACAGTGGCCTTGTAATACAGTTTGATATCAGGTATTGTGATCCCTCCTACTTAGTTCTTCTTTCTCCAAATTGCTGCAGCTATTCAGGGTTGTTTATGGTTCCATGTAAATTTTTGAAGTGATTGTTCTATATCTATGAAATATGCCATTGGTACTTTAATAGGTATTGCATTGAATTTGTAAATTGCTTTGGGTAGTATGGATATTTTAATGATAGTAATTCTTGTGACCCATGAACGTGGTGTATGTTTCCATTTGTTTGTGTCTTCCTTGATTTCTTTCTTCAGTGTTGTGTAGTTTTCTGAGTATACATCTTTTACCTTGTTGATTAGGTTTATTCCTAGGTACTTTATTTTTCTTTTTGCTATATCGAATGGTTTTTTTTCCTCATTTCTGTTTCTGACATTTTATTGTTGGTATAAAAAATGCCTTTGATTTCTGAATATTGACTTTGTATCCTGCTGCTTTGACAAATTCACTAATTAGGTTGAGTAGTGTGTTGGGTTTTTTGTGTGGAGTCTACAGTATTTTCTCTGTACACTATCATGTCATCTGCAAACAATGATAGTTTCACTTCCTCCTTTCCAATTTGGATGCCTTTTATTTCTTTTTCTTGTCTGATTGCTGTGGCTAGGACTTCCAATACTATGCTGTATAGGAGTGGTGAAAGCACACATCCTTGTCTTGTTCCTGATCTCAGTGAGAAAGGTTTAAGTTTTTGCCTATAATTGTATTGCTGTCAATATCTTTTTTGAAGTCCTCCAAGACTTTGTTTATGTATTTATTTATGTATTATTTATGTATTTGCTCCTATGTTGGGTGCATATATATTTACAATGTTTATGTCTTTGTGATGGATTCTTCCCTTGAGTATTATGAAGTGACCTTCTCAATCTCTTTTTATGGCTCTTTTTTTAAAGTCTATTTTTTCTGATATGGGTATTGCTGCCCTGGCTTTCTTTTCCTGTCCATTTGCTTGGAATATTTTTTTCCAGCCCTTCATTTTCAGTCTGTGTAGGTCTCTTTTAGGCAGCATATGTGTGGGTCATAATTTCCTATCCATTCAGCTATTCTATGTCTTTTGATTGGGGTATTTAATCCATTTACATTTAAGGTTATTATTGATAGGTACTTATTCATTGCCATTTTTGCATACCTGTGTTCCTCCCTCCCTCTTTCTCTCTCTCTCTCTCTCTCCTTCCTATTCTTTTTTTCATTAATTAATTAATTTTTTAGAGAGAGTGGAAGGGAAGGAGAAAGAGAGGGAGAGAAACATCAATGTGTGGTTGCCCTTCGTGTGTCCCTAACTGGGGACCTGGCCTGCAACCCAGGCATGTGCAACCCAGGGAATTGAGCCAGCAACCCTTTGGTTTGCAGGCCTGTGCTCAATCCACTGACTATTACTATCCAGGGCTTTCTTCCTATTCTTAAAGCAGACACTTTAGCATCTCCTGCAGAGCTGGTTTGAAGGAGGTATATTCTTGGAGGCTTCTTTTGTCTGGGAAGCTCCTTATTTTGCCCTACATTTTAATTGAGAGCCTTTTTGGGTAAAGTAGCCTTGGTTTCAGGCCTCTGGTTCTCTTTACTTGGAATATTTCTTGCCATTTTCTTCTGGCTTGGAGCATTTCCATTGGAAGTCAGTTGCTCACCTTATCTGGGCTCCCTTGTATGTTGCTTCCTGTTTCTCCCTTGCTGCCTTTAAGATTCTCTCTTTGTCTTGGAGTTTTGCCCTTTTAATTATGATGTGTCTTGAAGTGGGCTTCTTTGGGTTCCTCTTGATTGGGACTCTCTGTGTTTCCTGGATTTGTGTGACTTGTTCTCTCAACAAACTAGGGAAGTTTTCCATCATTTTTTTCAAACAAGTTGTCTATCTCTTGCTCTTCTTCTCCTTCTGGCATCCCTATTACATGGATTTACTATGTTTCATGTTGTCCTGCCTTTCCTATAACCCTTCTTCATTCTTTCTGAATCCCTCTTTCTTTTCTTGCTCTTTCTAGGTGTTTTTCCACCTTGTCCTCCAACTCACTGATCTGATCCTCTGCTTCATGTAGCCTGCTTTCAGTTCATTCTACTGTGTTCTTCAATTCAGAAATTGTATTCTTCACTTCCTCTTGGCCCTTGTTGATAGTTTCTACTTCCTTTTTCATGTTGATACAGTTTTCAGTGAGTTCACTGTAGTTTCCCTGTAGTTTTTGGTAATTCTCTGTGAGATCATTGAGCTTCCTGATAACCATTGCTTTGAACACAGTATTTAATAGTTGAGTTGCCTCTATTTTACTTAGCAGTCTTTCTGAGGCTTCCTCCTCTCCTTTCATTTGAGGTTTGTTTCTTTGTCTTCGCAGTGTTTGTGAGACTCTTCTTGTTAGCCTCAACTTCTTAAATTGAGGTGTTCTGACTCCCTGGGTTTATGGTGTGAACTTGTAGAGCAGGAGACTTGTGAGACTCAGTGGTGCAGTCTCCTTGATCTCCTGATATCACTGATCTTGGGCTGTCATTTATGTTAGCTCTCTGTATATCTTTGCATTTTGATTGTTGTTGGGTCTTTCTTTGGTGGGTCCTTCCCTCCAGCTGATTAACTTGGGTCATTCCACCCACCACATCTTGTATTCTGTTGTGTAGGTGTGGACAGGTTGTGTTGAAGCTGGTTCTGCTGTCCATATGAGGTTTTGAGGCTTCTCTCTTGCTATTGCTCAGTTGTTTGTTCTGTGTAATCTCTCCACCATTTACTTGTATTTCCAGATCAGTCCTGGGTGGAGGTTAGTGTGGCTTCCACTGCCTCCTTTACCTTCTGTTGTTATCTGTTGGTGGTTCCTTTGTTGGTTGGCTTCCTCTTTTGGCAGAGATACTGGTGTTCACAGCTCCTACCTACTCTTTTTTGTGATCAGTTGGAGAGGGAAGGCAAAATGGTTTAAGATAGCATATTGTATTCTGTGGGATTTAAAGTACCAACCCATAGAGAAGAGATAGGAGATCTTTTTGATCTGTATAGTTTTAACCATGATATTTCACCAAACTAGCCACATTTTAGAAAGGGTGGAAAAAGGTAAGACTCTTGTTGCAGGGATGGAAGTATTGTAAGTTGTATCTAGAAAACAGTGAGCTTGTGGGAGGTTAGATTATGAGGTAAAGTAAGAGTAAAGGATAGCAAATAGGTGTAGTGTGTGAGAGAATAGAGTTAACCACAATAGTAAAAAAGTTCCAGAAACAGTGAAGTGAGCTAAATCTGGGAGGGGTGCTGTGGAGTATTTACAATTGTATGGAACAGAAATTATTTACAATAGTAAAAGAACAACAGTCGTATGACAGAATCTATGTGGTAACATAATAACAATAACAATAACACAAAGTACAGGACCTAGAGTAGTGTGCTATTGGAACACAAGTGAAGAGAAAGACAGAAAATTAAAAATACACTATGAAAGAGAGAACAAGGGAAACCAGTCAAACAATGAAATTTAACAAACCAAGTGAAGAAGACTAAACAGAAAGAAGAGAAACAAAAAAAAAGCCAATAAAATAAAAGATGTAAAAAATAATAATAATACAAATATACAATAATTTGCAAGTTCTCTGGAGTAGCAAAGTGAAATTTCTCTCACACTCTCAGTTGTTGGGATGACCCCTCTTAGGGTCTAACTCTGGTCCTTTCACAGCTCCAGGTTTTATTGTCTCACTTGTGGGAAAACAGAGGAAAAAAAGGAAGGAAGGAAGGAAGGAAGGAAGGAAGGAAGGAAGGAAGGAAGGAATTTTAAAAAAGGAAGGAAAGAAAGGAAAAAGGAATTTAAAAAAAGGCCTCCTACTAGCTTTATACAAGCCAAGCCAGTTCTGCTGGTCTTCCTGGCTGCAGCAGGTGGAGGGGCATTGGTTTCCCTTTTCTCCCTTCCTGTGTTTTTGTGGGGTCTGAGTCACACTGTTTCCAGTTGCCCAGCCTCCAGCCCATTTCCTCAGTTCGCTACCAGGACGCATAATGCCTACTCCTTCAGTCCACCAGTTTTGCTGTCCTTGAGGTGCAGCAATTAGGGGCAACTCGCACACCACCTTCTTGCTGTTTGCTGTCCTAGATGCTAGGTGACAGACCTAGGTAGGCCTAGGAGGAATGGAAAATCACCAGGCAAGAAAACTGTATGGTGGGAAACTATAGCCTGGGAAAATGCCTGCCTGGGAAACTGCCTGCTGACCCTACCCAGGACAAACAGATGTCCAGCTAAGACTGGGGTCTGGGGTCGGCCTACCCAGCATAACAGGATGCAGCTTTAACTTGAGCCAAACAAGATATATCAAGAACAATGGTCAGCAGAAATAGCACCCAGCAACCACCTCTAGCCAATCAGACTCTGATACCCCAACCAGTTACCCTTTGTGGGGTTTTGTGCCTAAAAACCATGCCCTAAGAGCAACTGAGCAAGTCCTAACCTCCCTTGGTTGGCCCCACTTTCCTCCATGACTCTTAACCTCCCTTGGTTGGCTCCACTCTCTCCACTTTCCCCTGTGAGTCCTAACCTCCTTAGTTTGGCTCCACTTTCCCTCTTATTCCCTGCTAATAAACCCTGCTCCTTAGCTCGCTGCATTCGTCTGTTTTTTTTAGTGACTCTGACCTAACACTAAGGACTCTCAGGGTCTCTTTAGGGTAGTTCAACTCCGCCCCCTCCCCCAGCACTGAGTTGAGTCTTTCTGGGGATTGCTGACTCTTTGAGCCCTGATGCTCTCCTTTGCAGGGGCATCTCCACCTCCCTCTTAGAGAGCCAGTTGGCCCTATAGGGCGGGGTACCACCATGGCTACTGTGGCAGATGCAGGCACGCACCTCCTCTGCCATTGTGCCCAGGGTGGTGGGGTTGGGCGCGAGGTGCCTCTGGGCAGCAGAGTCAGGCATGCCTCTTCCTGGGGGCTGAGGGCTGAGTGCTCGGCCTCTGCTGCTGGGGCGGGATGGGCAACCGCTGGGCTGCGGGGTCAAGTGCGCACTTCAGGGTGATTGTGTGGGCCCCCCTTGCTGCCTCTGAGGCAGTTGGGGGTCAGGGTCAGGCGCCTTCAGCGCTCCCCCCTCACTTCCCCCCCATACTGTGGGGGCAGGGCCTCCACTGCTTGGGTGGCTGCTGTGGTGGTGTGGGGGTCAGCTGGGTAGATAGTGTGCCAGTGGGGTCGCAGGCATGGCCTGGTGGCCTCTGCCCCTGTGGCTGGGGGTAGGAATGCAGTTGCAGTCCTGGCAGCAGAGGTGGGCCCATGGTTGAGGCTGGGGAAGGCTGCAGGTGCTGGGGGAGTTTGGGATGGCTGCTGCAGGAGAATTCCCTAAACAGCCACTGAGTATCTTTTTTTCTTTTTCTTTTTGAAAACGTCCTCCTATACAAGACTGCTCCTCCAAACCAGCTCCTGGCCTCTCACACAACCTAACTCTGCAACCAGACCGGGGACTATCCAGGTCAGGGTTCATCACTGTCCAGCTCTTCCCAGCCGGCCTCCACAGTCTTAGCATGTGCGCACCACCCCTGTGTGTTTGCCACTTGTTCTTATTCCCCCCACCCCTCACAGCGACTTCAAGCATTCAGGTCCATCCTAGTGCTGTTCAAACCTTGTTTGGCAAGGAGGGAGCCATTGACCTGGCTCTCTCCCAAGAATCCTGGGGCAGACCAGATGAACGCAGGGCCTGGGGCTGCAGTTGCCCTGGTCCCCGCTCAGGTCCCAGGAACCTTATTGTCCTGAAGCACTCTCCTTACTGTCTGATTTATCAATGTCCTCTACAGTTTTGGCCTCCACCCTTTGTATATGCTGGGATACTGTTGGCTGTTCACTCTGTTCTTCAGAAGATCATCTAGGTGTTCCAACTGTGCACAGGTGGAAGTAGACTCTGCTCCCATCTATCTGGCCGCCATCTTCCTATTCCTAAGTGAAATTTGATTAACTTGCAGTAAAAATAAGCGGAATGGCTGAATGGATTAGAAAACAAAAAGCAACTATATACTGCCTGAAGTGACTAACTTCAGATTTAAAAGCATTCATAGGCTCAAAGTGAAAGAATAAAAAAAGATGTTACATGTAAATGGAAAACAACAGAAAACAGAAGTGGTCGTACTTATATCAGATAAAATATACTTTAAGTCAAACACTGTAACAAGAGACAAATAAGATTATATAATGAAAAAGGAGTCAATTCATCAAGAAGATATAACAATTGTAAATATATATGCACTCAACATCAGGGCATCTAAATATTTTAAGCAAATACTAACAGATCTGAAAAAAGAAACATAAAAAATATAAAAATAGTAATGGACTTCAATACCGTACTTTCAGCAGTGTATAGATCTTTCAGACACAAAATCACTAAGAAAACATTGAATTTGACTATACCTTAGACCAAATGGACCAAATACATATACAGAATTTCCATGCAAGCACAGTTGAATACACATTTTTCTCAAGCACACACTGAACATTCCCCAGTATGCACCATATGTTAAGTTACAAACAAGTCTTAGTAAATGTAAAAAAGACTGAAATCATACCATGTATCTTTTATGACCACAATGGTAGAAAACTACAAATCAATAATAGGAGGAAAATTGAGAAGTTAAAAAAAATGTGTGGAAATTTGAACAACCACAAGGTCACAGAAGAAATCAAGAGGGAAATCAAAAATATTTGAGCCCTGGAAAGTGTGGCTCAGTTGGTTGGAGTGTCATCCCATATAAACCGAAAGGTTGAGGGTTCCATTCTCAGTCAGGGCACATGCGTAGGTTTTGAGTTTGGTCCCAGGTAGGCCATATGTGAGGCAACTGATCAATGTTTCTCTCACATATTGATGTTTCTCTCCATGTCTTTTTCCCTTTCCCCTCTCTCTAAAAATAGATAAATATAATTGTTTTAAAAATAAGCAGGTACTTGGGTATTTAAAAAAATCTTGAAATAAACAAAAATTAAAATGTAACTTGTCCAAACTTACAGGATGCAGCAATGGCAGTTCTATGAGTAAAGTTTATAGTAATAAACCAACCACCTTTATGAAAGAAGAAAGGTCACAATGTACAACGTAACTTCACACCTCAAGGAACTAGGAAAAAAAGACCAAACTAACCCCAAAGTTAGTCAAAGAAAGGCAACAAATAAAATAGAGGCTAGAAAAACAGTAGAAAATATTGACAAAAGTAGCAGATCTTTTTTTGAAAAGATAAAATTGACAAATTCTTAGCTAGAATAAGAAAAAAGAGAGAAAATGCAAACAAATAAAATCATCATAAATCAAAGAGGGGATAGTAACTGACACAACAGAAATGCAAAGCCTGTTAGAGACTTCTGTGAACAACTATAAACCAATAAATTGGGTAAACTAAAAGAAATTGAAAAATTCCTAGAAAGATACAACCTCATGAAACTGAATTATGAAAGGTTAGAAAATTTGAACAAGCTGTAACAAGTGAGGCAATTGAAGGTTATCAAAAACCTCCCAACATAGAAAAGCCCAGAACAAGATGGCTTCCTGGTTACTTCTACTAGATATTCAAGGAATTAACACTAATCCCCTCAAGCTTTTCAAAAAAAATTAAAGAAGAGAGAATGCTCCCAAACTGATTTTATGAGACCACCATTACCCTGATGTCAAAGCAAGATAAGGACACCACAAGCAATGGAAAGCACAGGCTAATACCCCTGATGAACATAGATGCAAAAATCCTCAATAAAATACTAGCAAACCAAATTCAACAGTACAGTAAATAACTTATATTCCACGTTCAAGTAAGATTTATCTCCAGAATGCAAGAATGGTTCGATATATGCAAATCAACAAGTATAAAAAACACTTGGACAAACACTAGGGGTTTTGGAAATGGGAGGGAGATGGGGAGGGCTGAGGTAGTGCGCTGGGATGGGAGTAAAAGACAGAAAACTGTACAAGGACAACAATTAAAATAAAAAATAAATGCCATATACACCACATTAATAGAGTAAAAGATTAAAATTTTATGATCATCTCAATAGATGCAGAGAAAGCATTTTCCAAATATTTTATTGATTATACTATTACACTTGTCCCATTTTGTTCTCCCCTTTATTTCTCTATCCCCTTCCCCCCTCCCACCAGCATTCTCCTACATTAGTTCATGTCCATGGGTGATACATATAAGTTCTTTGGTTCCTCCATTTCCCATACTATTCTTAACTTGCCCCTGTCTATTTTGTACCTACAATTTATGCTTCTTATTCCCTGTAACTTTCCCCCCATTCTTCTCCTCCCTCCCCACTGATAACCCTCCAGGTGCTCTCCATTTCTGTGAATCTGTTCCTGTTCTATTGTTTGCTTAGCTCATTTTTGTTTTTGTTTTTCTTAATTTTTTTAGATTCAGTTGTTGATAATTGTGAGTTTGTTGTCATTTTACTGTTCATATTTTTTAACTTCTTTTTCTTAGATAAGCCCTTTAACATTTCACATAATAAGAGCTTGGATGATGAACTCCTTGAAGTTTACCTTATCTGGGAAGCACTTTATCTGCCCTTCCATTCTAAATGATAGCTTTGCTGGATAGAGTAATCTTGGATGTAGGTCCTTGCTTTCCATGACTTCCAATACTTCTTTCTGGCCCCTTCTTGCCTTCAAGGTTTGTTTTGAGAAATCAGCTGATAGTCTGATGGGAACTCCTTGGTAGGTAACTGTCTCCCTTTCTCTTGCTGCCTTTAAGATTCTCTCTTTATTTTTAATCTTGGGTATGTATTGTTATCCTGATGTGCCTTGGTATGTGCTTCCTTGAGTCCAACTTCTTTGGGACTCTGAGTTTCCTGGACTTCTGGAAGTCTATTTCCTTTGCCAGATTGGGGAAGTTCTCCTTCATTATTTTTTCAAATAAGTTTTCCATCTTTTCCTCTTCCTGTTCTCCTTCTGGCACCCCTATGGTTTGGATGTTGGAACATTTACATTTGTCCCAGAGGTTCCTAAGTCTCTCCTCATTTTCTTTTTGACCTCTGGTTTCTTTGTTCTGTTGTAGTTGAATGTTGAATGTTTATTTCTCTCTTCTGGTCCAAACCATTGACTTGAGTCCCAGTTTCCTTCCCATCACTGTTGTTTCCCTGTACATTTTCCTTTATTTCACTTTTCATAGCCTTCACTTTTTCCTCAATTTTGCGAACATACTCCACCATTTCTGTGAGTATCCTGATTACCAATGTTTTGAACTGTGCATCTGATAGGTTGGCTATCTCTTCATTGCTTAGTTCTATTTTTTCTGGAGCTTTGATTTGCTCTTTCACTTAGGCCATATATATATATTTTTTTGTCTCAGTGTGCCTGTTATATTGTAAGGGGCGGACCCTTAGGTATTTGCCAGGTTGGGGCAACCCACATCGATGTGTTGTGGTGCTGTGTGTGAAAGAGGGATCAGAGAGGGAATAATGCAGCTTGCTTGGCTCCCAGACAGCTTTTAGTCACTTTCTCTGCCCTTCACAAGGGAATTGGGACCTTCTGGTGCTGATTATCAGGTGGGTGGGTTTGTGTACACTCTAGGACTCTGTGAATCTCTCTAATAAACTCTCCTGTGAGGCTGGGAGTTTACCCTGCTGCCACAACTCCCACAGATTTTTTCAGTCAGAAGTTTTTTGAGGCTTTATTTCCCCGCACTGGAACCCTGAGTTGCAACATCTGTCTCCCCAGTTGTTTCTCCCCATTTAGCCACATGCAATGTGGGATCATTCAGTCTGCTAGCCACTGCCTCACCCACCTGGTCCTCCAGCCGCCACCTTGCTGCAAGTCCTCTCTACCACAGCTGCCCCTCTTTGCCCCTCTTACTGGTCTGCATAAATGTTTCTCCTTTAACTTGTGTCAGACTTCCATAGAATTTGTTTTTCTGGCATTTCTGGTTATTTCTCATTTTTAAATTTGTTGTTACCCTTCTTTTGGTTGTGTGAGGAAGCAAAGAATATCTACCTATGCCTCCATCTTGGCAGAAGTCCAGAGAAAGCATTTAACAAAATTTAACATCATTTTATGATAAAAAAAAAACAAACTCACAACAAATTGAGTGTAGAAGAAATGTAACTTAACACAATAAAGGCTATATGTGACAAACCCATAGCAAACATCATACTTAATGGTGAAAGACTGAAAGTCTTGCTACTATGATCATGAAGAAGACACCACTCCTATTTAACATAGTGTCGGAAGTCCTAGTCAGAGCAATTAAGTAAAAACAAGGCATCCAAATTGAAAAGGAAGAAATGAAACTGTCTTTGATTGCAGATGATAGGTTTTTATATATTAAAAAGCACTGAAGATTCCACCAAAAACTATTATAACTAATAAACAAATTCAATAAATCTGCAGGATATAAAAGTCAATATTCAAAGGTTAGTTCTGTTTTTATATACTAACAATGAACTATAAGAACAAAAGATAAAGGAAACAATTCCATTTACAGTATCATCAAAAATACTTAGGAATAAATTTAACCAACAAGATTAATAATCTGTGCATTAAAAATTACAAGAAATGAAACAAATTAAAGAAGAGACAAATAAATGGAAAGATATCCTATGTTAATGGATCAGAATTAATATTGTTAAAATGTCCATAGTGTTCAAAACCACCTATAGATTCTACACAACCCTCATCAAAATTCCAATGATATTTTTTCACAAATATAGAAGAAATATATTAAAATTTGCATGAATTTTTATTAACAAGAATATATTAACAAGAATAATCTTAGACTAGCCAAAGCAATCCTCAGAAAGAATGAAATCTGAGGCTTTACAATGAATGATTTCAAACTTTATTGCAAAACCATAGTAATTAAAAGTATGATACTGACATAAATAGACACATTTATCAATGGAACAGAATTAGAGGCCCCCAAATAAACCCACACATGTACAGTCAATTAATGTATGACAGCAAAGCCAAGAAGACTCAATGGGGAAAAGAGAGTCTCTTCAATAAGTAGTGTTGGGGAAAATGGATAACCACAGGCACAAAAATGAAATTGGAACTTTGTCTTGAGCCCCTCACCAAAATTAACTTGAAATGGATAAAAAGACTTAAATGTAAAACTCAAAAAGTTAAAATAACTAGAAAAATATATAGGAAAAAAGGTCCTTGACATTGGTATTTGCAAAGATTTTTTTTAGATATAACATTAAATGTGAAAGTGACAAAAGCAAAAATAAACAAAATGTACTGCATCAAGCTGAAAATCTTCTGTATCACAAAAGACACAATCGTTAAAATAAAAAGGCAACCTACATAATGGGAGAAAATATTTGAAAACTATCTATCTTATGAGGGTTAATATTCAAAATATATAAGGAACTCATACAGCTCAATATTAAAAACAATCTGCACTGTTGGTGAGAATGCAGACTGGTACAGCCACTGTAGAAAACAGTATGGAATTTTCTCAAAAAATTAGAAATGGAACTGCCTTTTGATCTGGTTATTCTACTGCTAGGATTATACCCTAAGAATCCTGAAACACCTATTCAAAAGAATTGATGCACCCCAATGTTCATAGCAGCACTATTTATACTAGCCAAGTACTGGAAAAAGTTTAAGTGCCTATCGGTAAGTGAATGGATAGAAAAAGTGTGGTACATTTACACAATGGAATACTACACAGTAGAAAATAAAAAAGAACTCCTACCTTTCATGAGAGCATTGATGGAACTGGAGAGTATTATGCTAAATGAAACAAGCCAGGCCCAAAAGACAAATAACCATATGATCTCACCTATAAGAGAAACTTAGTGAACTAAACAAACAAATGAGCAAAATAGAACCATAGGCATGGAAACAAGGAACAGACTGAGAGTGACCAGAGGAGAGGAGGAAGGGAATAAGTGGGGAAGGAAAGGGAAGGACCTAGTCAAGGAACAGGTATAAATGACTCATGGACATGGACAACAGGGTTCGGATTGACTGTGGGAGCAGGGGAGAGCAACTGGGGAAAATTGGAACAAGCGTAATAGAACAATAAAAAAGTAAATAAATAAAAATGAGAAAAGGACTTGAATAAATATTTCTTCTAAAAAGATATGCAGCTGGCTGGTGTGGCTCAGTGGATTGAGCACCAGCCTGCAAACCAAAAGATCATCAGTTCAATTCCCAGTCAGGGCACATGCTGGGGTTGCAGGCCAGGTCGGACCCCCAGTAGAGGGTGTGTGAGATGCAACCACACATTGATGTTTCTCTTCCTCTCTTTCTACTTCCTTTCCCCCTGTCTAAAAATAAATAAATAAAATATTTTTAAAAGACATACAAATGACCAACACGCACATGAAAAGATGTTCAACATCACTAGTAATGAGGAAAATGCATATGAAAACAATGGTGAGAAATCACCTCACACCTATTTGAATGGCAATTATCAAAGAGACAAGAGACAAGTGTTGGTGAGGCTATGGAGAAAATTCATGGTGGTGGGAATATAAACTAGTACAGTAACCATGGAAAACTATGGATTTAGTTTTCCCTCCCCAAAAAATAAAAAATAAAACCATCATATGATCTAGCAAGTTAACTTCTGGGTATATATTTGAAGGAAATGACAACACTATTTTGAAGAGAGATATCTGCACACCCCCATGTTTGTTGCAACATTGTTTACAATAGCCAAGACTTGGAAACAACATAAATGTCCACCAATACAGAAATGTAATATACCTGCAATTCAGCCATAAAAAAGGGGAAAATTCTGTCTTTTGAAACAACATGGATGGACCTTGAGGGCATTATAGTAAATGAAATGTGGTTGCCAGGGACTGAAGGGTAGGATAAATGGGGAGGTATTGCTCAAAGGGTACAAACTTCCACATTTAAGATGACTAAGTTCTTGGGATCTGATGTACAGCATAGTAACTATTATTAACAATACCATTGTATTCTCCTATGTTGTTAAGAGAATAAATCTTAAACATTATCACCACACACACAAAAAGGTAACTATGTGAGGGGATAGAGGTGTTAACTAACCTTGTTGTGGAGATTACTTTGCAATGTATACATGTATCTAGTCATCACATTGTACATCTTACACTTAGATATGTTATATTTCAATAATATCTCAATAAAGCTGGTGGAAAAGGTACAAGGAACATAGTTCCTGGATTGTATGATAAGAAAATGTTTAACTTTCCAAGAAACTACCAAACTGCCTTCCAAAGTGGTTGTACCATTTTACATTCCCATAAGCAATGAGTGAGAATTATTGCTCCACATGTTCGTCAGCATTTGGTATTGTCAGTGTTTTGGATTTTGGCCATTCCTAAAGGTGTGTAGTGGAATATCATTTTTAATGTGCAATTCATTAGTTATGTATGATTTTCACCATCTTTTCACATACTTACTTGCCATCTGTATGTCTTTTTTGGTGTATTGTCAATTCAGATCTTTTGCGACTTCTTAAATGGATTGTTTGTTTTCTTATTGTTGAGTTATAAGGAATCTTTGTGTATTTTAGATTCAGTCCTTTATTAGATTTTCTTTCCAAATATTCTCTCCAAGCCTGTGGCATGTCTTTTCATTCTATAAACAGCCTCTTCCACTGATCAAAGGCTTTTAAATTTAATGAAATTTAACTTACAAAATTTTTTTCATGGATCACATGTTTAGTGTTTTGTCTAAAGAATCTTTACCAAACTCAAAGTCATTTAGATTTTCTCTTATCTTATTTTCTACAAGTTTTATTATTTTCAATTTTATATATGCCTATCTTTATTTTGAGTTAATGATTGTGAGAGATGTGAGGTCTCAGCTTAGATTATTTTTTTTTGTATGTGGACATCTGTTTGTACCCTTTGTTGTAGATGGTCCTTTCTCCACTGAATTGCCTTTGTTCATTTATCCAAAGACCTGCCTTACGATTTTTGCAGAGCTTCTTCCAGCCCTTCAAGTTCCCTTCTGTCAGACTCTCAAACTTATCTCATAGCTTGGCTCCCAAATGCCAGTCTTTGCTCCCAGCCCTAATGAAGAAACTGAGACCTCCTCCTGCCCCCAAGCTAGAGAAGAAGTCAACTGCTCTGGATTTGCCAAAGAAAGAAAAAGAACAGCAAGAAGCAATTGAACATATTGATGAAGTACAAAATGAAATAGACAGACTTAATGAACAAGCCAGTGAGGATATTTCAAAAGTAGAACAAAAATATAACAAACTCTACCAAGCATTTTTTGAGAAGAGGTCAGAATTGATCACCAAAATCCAAAATTCTGTGATAACAACATTTGTCAACCATCCACAAGTGTCTGCACTGCTTGGGGAAGAGGATGAAGAGATGCTACATTATTTGACAAGAGTTGAAGTGACAGAATTGAAGATATTATATCAGGTTACACAAGAGATTTTTATTTTGATGAAAATCTTTACTTTGAAAATAAAGTTCTCTCCAAAGAATTTCATCTGAATAAAAGTGGTGATCCATCTTCAAAGTCCACTGAAATCAAATGGAAATTTGGAAAGGATTTGATGAAACATTCAAGTGAAACACAGAATAAAGCCAGCAGGAAAAGTCAGCATGAGGAACCAGAAAGCTTTTTTGCCTGGTTTACTGACCATTCTGATGCAGGTCCAGAAGAGTTAGGGGAAATCATCAAAGATGATGTTTAGCCAAATCCATTACAGTATTACTTGGTCCCTGATATGGATGATGAAGAACAGGAAGGGGAATAAAAGAATAAGAATAAGAATAAAAGAATAAGAATAAGAAAAGAAGAATGAGAATGAGGAGGAGAAGGAGAAGGAGAAAGAGAAGAAGAAGAAGAAGAAGAAGAAGAAGAAGAAGAAGAAGAAGAAGAAGAAGAAGAAGAAGAAGAAGAAGAAGAAGAAGGAGGAGGAGGAGGAGGAGGAGGAGGAGGAGGAGGAGGAGGAGGAGGAGGAGAAGAGTTGGAAAATATTGATAAAGAAGGTGATGAGGATGAAGGTGAAGAAGATGAAGACAATGATGAGGGGAGGAAGAAGGCGAAGATGAAGGAGATGACTAATAGAGCACTGATGGATTCCAAACTTCTTTTTAAAATTTCTCCAGTCCCTGGAAGCAAATTTCAGTCTTTTCTTTTCCAGGCAGGAAAATCTCAAATATTCCATGCAACAATATTTTCACTGAACTGTCCTCTAGAGCAAGACATATAAAGAAAAGAATAAGCAAATGGGACCTCATCAAAATAAAAAGCTTCTACATGGCTAAAGAAAACATCAACAAAATGAAAAAAAAACAATTATATGGGAAAATATATTTGCCAATGATATCTCAGACAAGGGTTTGATCTTTAAAATATATAAAGAACTCACACAACTCCACACCAGGAGGACAAACAATCCAATTAAAAAATGGGCAAAGGACCTGAACAGACAGCTCTCCAAAGAGGACATACAGAGGGTCCAGAGACACATGAAAAGATGCTCACTATCACTAGCTATCAGAGATGCAAATGAAAACCACAATGACATACCACTTCACACTGGTCAGAATGGCCATCATAAACAAATCAACAAACAACGGGTGTTAGAGAGGTTGTGGAGAAAAGGCAACCCTAGTACACTGTTGGTGGGATTGCAGACTGGTACAACCACTATGGAAAACAGTATGGAATTTTCTCACAAAATTAAAAATGGATCTGCCTTTTGACCCAGCAATTCCACTGCTGGGATTATACCTTAAGAACCCTGAAACACCAATCCAAAAGAACCTATGAACCCCAATGTTCATAGCAGCACAATTTACAATAGCCAAGTGCTAGAAGCAACCTAGGTGCCCATCAGTAAATGAATGGATCCTTTGAGTCTTTAATTAAAGTTTTGTAGTTTTCATGTAAGAATATGTTATATTTCTCATATAGAAATAACTTAGGCACTTTTATTAGACTTATACCTAAATGTTTAATTTTATAGTGCTCATGTAAATGATGTTGTGTTTTTTATTTCAAATTTAAATTATTCATTGCTGGTATAAAATAATACAATTGATTTTTACATATTAACTTTGTGTCTTGAAAATTGCTAGTATTGTTTATTAGATCCAGGAGCATTTTTGTTCACCCTTTGGGGTTTTCTACATAGATAATCATGTTATCAGTACACAAAGAGAGTTATAGTTGTTCCTTCAAAATCTGTATGTCTTTTTTTCTTGTTTTATTGCATTAGTTAAGGCTCTGGGACTTCTGACCAAGACGGAGGCATAGGTGGACACACTGTGCCTCCACTCACAACCAAGATTAAGGACAACAAAAGTATAGAACCAAAAAAAAACCCAACCCACCCAGAACAGATAGAAAATTGAATTGTACAGAAGTCTGACAACAATTCACCCAGACTGGTAAGAGGGGCAGAGTCAGTGGCCAGAGGAGAGGGGTCACGGCTGGAGAAAGCAGTGGCTGGTAGTCCCAGGCATGCAGGCGGCAGCTGGCACACCCCAGGCGCAAAGGCAGTAGTTACCGAGTACAGGGAGGCAATGAGCAGACCAAGCAAGGTGCACAGGGCGGCTGACCACGGCTGCACATTCGTGCACAGATAAACCAGGTGAAAAAATGCAGCAAGACAGACTGTGCAACACAGGGCCCCAGTGCCCTGGAAATAAAGCCTAAAAGCACCAATTGAAAACACTTGTGGGGGTTGAGGTGCTGGGGGGGAATCCCAGCCTCACAGGAGGGTTTGCTAGAGAGACCCACAGGGTCCCAGAATGTACACAAGCCCACCCAAATGGAAATCAGCACCAAAAGGGCCCAATTTGCCTGAGGAAAGTGGCAGAAGGGACTGGAATTCGAGAGAGAGTGGAGCAAGTGCCATTATTCCCTCTCAGTCCCCCCTCCCCCACATCCAGCAACACAACCCAGAGACCAGTTGCACCACCCTGGTGAACACTTAAGGCTCTGCCCCTCACTACCTAACAACCATGACCAGACCAAAAACAAAAAACAAAAACAAAAACAAGAAACAACCCCAAAACCAAAAATGGCTAAAACGGGAGAACAGATCAAAGCCCCAGAGCTAATTCATCTAAGCGACCAAGAGATACACAATCTATCAGATGAACAGTTCAAAGCACTGGTGATTAGGAAGCTCACAGAATTGGTTGATTTTGGTTCCAAATTAGAAGAACAAATGAAGGCTACAATAAGTGAAATGAAGGAAAACACACAGGGAACCAATAGTGATGGGAGGAAAACTGGGACTCAGATCAATGGAGTGGACCAGAAGGAAGAAAGAAAAAACCAAACAGAAAAGAATGAAGAAACAAAGTCCTAAAAAATGAGGAGAGGCTTAGGAACCTCCAGGACAGCTTTAAATGTCCCAACATCTGAATTATAGGGGTACCAGAAGGGGAAGAGGAAGAGCAACAAGTGGAAAACTTATTTGAACAAATAATAAAGGAGAACTTCCCCAATATGGCAAAGGAAATAGACTTCCAGGAAGTCCAGGAAGCTCAGAGAATCCCAAAGAAGGTGGACCTAAGGAGGAACACACCAAGGCACATCATAATTACATTACCCAAGATTAAAATGAAGGAGAGAATTCTAGAAGCAGCAAGGGATAAGGGCACAGTCACCTACAAAGGAGTTCCCATCAGACTGTCAGCTGATTTCTCAAAAGAGACCTTACAGGCAAGAAGGGGATGGAAAGAAGTATTCCAAATCATGAAAGTCAAGGACCTACATCCAAGATTGCTCTATCCAGTGAAGCTGTCATTTAGAATGGAAGGGAAGATAAAGCGCTTCTCAGATAAGGTCAAGTTAAAGGCGTTCATCATCACCAAGCCCTTATTATCTGAAATGTTAAGGGGACTTATCTAAGAAAAAGAAGATAAAAAATAGACAGTAAAAAGACAGCAAAATAACAGATATTAACAACCACACCTAAAACAAAAGCAAACTAAGCAAACAGCTAGAACAGGAACAGAAACACAGAAATGGAGGTCACATGGAGGGTTAGCAACAGGGGAGTGGGAGGAGGAGAGAGGGGGAAAAGGTACAGAGAATAAGTAGCATAGATGGTGGGTAGAAAGTAGACAGGGGGAGAGCAAGAATAGTGTGGGAAATGTAGAAGGTAAAGAACTTGTGACACATGGACATGAACTAAAGGGGGGGAATGTGGGTGGGAAGGGGTGTGCCAGGTGGAGGGGAATGATGGGGGAGAAATGGGACAACTGTAATAGCATAATCAATAAAATATAATTTAAAAAGAAAGACTCTGGTATGATGGAATAGTGAGAGGGGAAATCCTTCCTTGTTCCTGATCTTATAGGAAAAAATCTAGTTCCTCACTTTTAAGTATAATGTTAGCTAAAGATTTTATTCAGATATTCTTTAACAAGTTGAGAAAGTTCCTCCTGTTCCCAGTTTGCTGAGTTTTGTTATGAAGGGCGTTTGATTTTATTAAATTGTTTATTTAAATTGTTTCTGCATCTATTGAAAAAATTGTATGATTTCATTCTTTAGCCTGGATTACATCAATTAATTTTCAAATGTTGAACCAATCTTTTTATTCCTGGAACAAAATACATTTAGTCATGGTATATACTCTTTTTATACATTGTTGGAATTGATTTGTAAATATTTTATTGAAGATTTTTGCATCTATATGAGAGATACTGGTTTGTAGTTTTCCTTTCTGGATATGTCTTTGTCTTGTTTTGATATCAGGGTAATTCTGGCTTCATAGAATGGTTAAAAAGTGTCCCCTTTGCTTCTGTTTCTGGAACAGATTTATTTATCCCTTAAATGTTTGGTACAATTCACCACCAAATTCATCTGAACCTAGTGCTTTCAGTTTGGGAGGTTATTATTGAAATATTTACTTATTTAATTTTTAAAGATTTTATTTATTATTCAAGTACAGTTTTCTGTCCTTTACTCCCATCCCAGCCCACCCCCCAGTCCTCCCTACCTCCCTTCCATTTCCACTCCCTGCCCTAGTTTTTGTCCATGTGTCCTTTACACTTGTTCCTGTAAACTCTTCCCCTATTCCCCTGAAATTTCCTCCCCTCTCCCCTCTGGTCACTATCAGCCTGTTCTCTATTTCAGTGTGTTTGGTTATATTTTGCTTGTTTGTTTGTTTTGTTGACTAGGTTCCTGTTAAAGGTGAGATCATATGGTATTTATCTTTCACAGCCTGGCTTATTTTGCTTAGCATAATGCTTTCCAGTTCCATCCATGCTGTCCTGAGGGTAGGAGCCCGCTCTTTCTTTCTTTCTTTCTTTCTTTCTTTCTTTCTTTCTTTCTTTCTTTCTTTCTTTCTTTCTTTCTTTCTTTCTGCTGCATAGAATTCCATTGTGTAAATGTACCATAGTTTTTTGATCCATTCATTTACTGATGGGCACCTAGGCTGCTTCCAACACTTGGCTGTTGTAAATTGTGCTGATATAAACATTGGGATGCACAGGTTCTTTTGGATTGGTGTTTCAGGGTTCTTAGGATATAATCCTAGCAGTGGAATTGCTGGGTCAAAAGGTAGGTCCATTTTTAGTTTTCTTAGAAAATTCCATACTGTCTTCCATAGTGGTTGTACCAGTCTGCAGCCCCACCAACAGTGTACTAGGGTCCCCTTTTCTCCACAACCTCTCCAGCACTTGTTTGTTGCTTTGTTTATGATGGCCATTCTGACTGGTGTGAGATGGTACCTCACTGTGGTTCTAATTTGCATCTCTCTGATAGCTAGTGATGCTGAGCATCTTTTCATGTGTCTCTGGACCCTCTGTATGTCCTCCTTGGAGAAGTGTCTGTTCAAGTCTTTTTTCCATTTTTTTAAACTGGATTTTTTGTCTTCCTGGAGTGGAGTCATGTAAGTTCTCTATATATTTTAAAGATCAAACCCTTGTCCAAGTTATCATTGGTAAATATGTTTTCCCATACAGTCGGTTCTCTTTTCATTTTAATGTTGTTTTCTTTAGCCATGCAGAAGCTTTTTATTTTGATGAGGTCCCATTTGTTTATTTTTCCTTTATGTCCCTTGCTTTAGGGCACATATCAGTGAAGATGTTGCTGCATGGCATGTCTGAGATTTTCCTGACAATGTTTTCCTCTAGGACTTTTATGGTGTCATGACTTATACTTAAGTCTTTTATCCACACTGTATTTATTTTTGTGTATGCTGTAAGTTGATGATCAAGTTTCATTTTTTTTTTTTTGCATGTAGCCTTCCAGATCTCCCAACACCATTTGTTGAAGAGGTTAATTTTACTCCATTCTATGCTTCTTCCCCCTTTGTCAAATACTAATTGACCATAGAGACTTGGGTTTATTTCCAGGCTCTCTATTCTGTTCCATTGATGTGTGGGTCTGTTTTTATGCCACTACCAGGCTGTTTTGATTGCAGTGGCCTTGTAATACAATTTGATATATGGTATTGTGATCCCTCTTACTTAATTCTTCTTTCTCAAAATTGCTGCAGCTATTCGGGTCACTTATGCTTTCATGTAAATTTTTGAAGTGTTTGTTCTATGTTTGTGAAATATGTCATTGGTACTTTAATAGGAATTGCACTGAATCTATAAATTGCTTTGTGTAGTATGGACATTTTGATTATGTTAATTCTTCCACTCTATGAGCATGGTACATGCTTCCATTTGTTTGTGTCTTCCTTAATTTCTTTTTTCAGTGCGTGTTTCTGAGTACAGACAGGTCTTTTACATCTTTGGTTAGGTTTATTCCTAGATACTTTACTTTTACTATTGCTATATCAAATAGGATTTTCCCCCTGCCTTCTGCTTCTGATATTTCACTGTTGGTGTACAAAATTGCCTTTGATTTCTGAATATTGACTTTGTATCCTGCTGTTTTGCCAAATTCACTTATTAGGTCAAGTAGTTTTTGGTGGAATCTATAGGATTTACTATGTACACTATCATGGCATCTGCAAACAATGACAGTTGCTTCCTCCTTTCCAACTTGGATGCCTTTTATTTCTTTTTCTTATCTAATTGCTGTGTCTAGGACTTCCAATACTATGTTGAATAGGAGTGGGGAAAGTGGGCATCCTTGCTTTGTTCTTGATCTTAGTGGGAAAGCTCCAAGTTTTTGCCCATTGAGTAGGATGTTGGCTGTAGGTCTCTCATATATAGCCTTTATTATGTTGAGGAATGCTCCCTCTATTCCCACTACGCTGAGTGTTTTTATCATAAATGGGTGCTGTACCTTATCAAATGCTTTTTCTGCATCTATTGATATGATCATGTGATTTTTGTCTTTGCTTTTATTTACGTGATGTATTATGTTTATTGATTTGTGAATTGTACCATCCTTGCATCTCTGAGATGAAGCCCAGTTGGTCATGGTGTATGATCTTTTTAACATATTGCTGGATGTGGTTTGCCAATATTTTGTTGAGGATTTTAGCGTCTATATTCATTAGCAATATTGGCCTGAAGTTTTCTTTCTTTGTTATGTATTTATCTCATTTTGGGATTAGGTTGATTCTGACTTAATAAAAAGTGTTTGGGAGTCTTCCATCTCCTTGATTTTTTGTTTGTTTTTCAACTTATTTTATTGTTGTTCAATTACAATTGTCCATATTTACCCCCCAGCACTCCCTACCATCCAAGCCATACCCACCTACCTCCCCTACTTCCACCCCCCCATGGTTTTGTCCATCTGTCCTTTATAGTTGCTCCTGAATTCCCCTCTCCCCTTCCCTCCATTATTCCCTCCCACCTTCCCTCAGGTTATTGTCAAATTGTTCTTAATTTCAAGGTCAGTGGTTGATTTTTTGGAATAGTCTGTGAAGGATAGGGGTTAGAACATTCTTAAATGCTTTTTAAAATTCTCCTTTGAAACCATCTGGCCCGGGGCTTTTGTGTGTTGGGAGGTTTTTTATTACTGCTTCAATTTCATTAGCTGTTATTGGTCTTCAGGTTTTCTGCTTCTTCTTCATTGAGTTTTGGAAGATTATCTTTTTCTAGAAATTTGCCCATTTCACTTAGGTTTTCAAACTTCTTGGCATACAGTTCTTCATAGTAATTTCTTACAACCTTTATATTTCTGTGGTATCAGTTGTAATCTCTCCTTTTCCATTTCTGATTGTATTAATTTTGGGTCCTCTCTTTTTTTCTTGATGAGCCTGCTTAAAGTCTTGTCCATTTTGTTCATCTTTTCTAAGAGCCAGCTCCTGAGTTTATTAATCTTTAGAATTGTGCTTTTAGTCTCTAGGTCATTTCATTCTGCTCTGATCTTGGTTATTTCCTACCTTCTGCTAGCTCTGGGCTGTCTTTGTCGTTGTTCCTCAAGTTCTTGTAGGCATAGGGTTAGGTTCTTTGTTTGAAATGTTTCTGCCTGTTTTAGGTAGGCCTGTATTGCTATGAACTTCCCTCTCAGGACTGCATTTGCTGTGTCCCATAAATTTTGGGTTGTTGTGATTTCATTTTCATTTCCAGAAACTTTTTGATTTCTTCCCTAATTTTATTCGTGACCCATTCATTGTTTAATAGCATGCTATTTAATCTCCATGATTTTGAGGACTTTGGGTTTTTTTCCTTGGGGTTGGTTTCTAGTTTTAGTCCCTTGTGATCAGAGAAAATGCTTGATATAATTTCAATTTTCTCAAATTTGTCAAGGCTTGTTTTGTGTCCTATCATGTGGTCTATCTTTGAAAATGTTCCATGTGCATTTGAAAAGAATGTGTATTTAGCTTCTTTAGGATGAAGGGCTCTATATATATCAGTTAAGTCCATTTCATCTAGGGCATTGCTCAATGCCACAGTATCTTTGTTGATATTTTGTTTGGAAGATCTGTCCATTTTTGACTGTGGGGTGTTAAAGACCCCTACTATACTTGTGTTGCTGCCAATATATTTCTTGAAGTCTTCTAAGGTTTTCTTTATGTACTTGGGTGCTCCTATGTTGGGTGCATATATATTTACAATGTTTTTGTCTTCTTGGTGGATTCCTGCCTTGAGTATTATGAAGTGACCTTCTGGGTCTCTCTTTATGACCCTTTTTTTGAAGGATATTTTGTGTGATATGAATATTGCTACCCTGGCTTTTTAGTTTCTGTCTGTTTGCTTGGAAAATTTGTTTTCAGCCCTTCACTTTGAGTCTGTGTAGGTCTTTTGTCCTGAGGTGGGTCTCCTGTAGGCAGCATATGTGTGGGTCATGGTTTCTCATCCACTCAGCTATTCTATGTCTTTTTATTGGGGCATTTGATCCATTTATGTTTAACATAATTATTGGCAGGTACTTATCCATTGCCATTTTCGTACTTGTGTTTCTCTCTCTCCCTCTCTCTCCCTCTCTTTCTCTTCCTTCCCTTCCTTAAAGCAGTCCCTTTAGCATTTCTTGCAGAACTGGTTTGGTGGAGGTGTATTCTTTTAGACTTCTTTTGTCTGGGAAGCTCCTTATTTGGCCTTCTATCTTGATTGAGAGCCTCCTGGGCAAAGTCACCTTGGTCTCAGGCCTCTGGTTCTCTTTACTTGGAATATTTCTTGCCATTCTCTTCTGGCTTTGAGTGTTTCCATTGAGAAGTTAGCTGCTCACCTTATCGGGGCACCCTTGTATGTTGCTTCCTGTTTCTCCCTTGCTGCCTTTAAGATTCTCTCTATGTCTTGGAATTTTTGCCATTTTAATTATGATGTGTCTTGAAGTGGGCCTCTTTGGGTTCCTCTTGATTGGGACTCTGTGTTTCCTGGATTTGTGTGACTTTTTCTCTCATCAAATTAGGGAAGTTTTCCATCATTACTTTTTCAAATAGGTTTTCTATCCCTCGCTCTTCTTCTTCTCCTTCTGGTATCCCTATTATATGGACATTATTACATTTCATATTGTCCTGCATTTCTCTTAACAACTCTTCATTCTTTCTGAACCTCTTTTCCTTTTCTTGCTCTTTCTGGGTGTTTTTTTCTACTTTGACCTACAGCCCACTGATCTGATTTTCTGCTTCATTGATCCTGGTTTTGATTCCTGCTACTGTGTTCTTCAGTTCAGAAATTGTATTCTTCATTTTCTCTTGGCCCTCACTGATAGTTTCCATTTCCTTTTTCATGTTGATGTGGTTTGCAATGAGTTCATTGTAGTTTCCCTGTAGTGTCTGGCAATTCACTGTGAGCTCAGTGAGGTTCCTGATAAGCATTGCTTTGAACACAGTATCTGATAGTTGAGTTGCCTCTATTTCATTTAGCATTCTTTCTGAGGCTTCCTCCTTTCGTTTCACTTGGGGATTGTTTTTTGTCTTCTCACTGTTTGTGTGACTCTTCTTGTTAGCTTCAGCTTCTTAAATTGATGTGTTTTTGCTCCCTGGGTTTATGGTGTGAACTTCTATGGTGAATACCTGTGCGATTCAGTGATGCAGTCTCCTTGATCTCCTGAGCTCACTGGTGTTGGGCTGCCATTTAAGTTGGCTCTGTGTTTGTCTTTGGGTTCTGATTGTTGTTGGGTCTTTCTTTGGTGGGTCCTTCTTTTCAGCTGGTTAACTGAGGTTCACTCTGCCCACCATGTTTTGTATGCTGTGTGCAGTTGTGAATAGGTTGTGTAGAAGCTGGTTCTTCTGTCTGTCCAAGGTTTTGAGGTTTCTCTCTCTCTATATTGTTCAGTTGTTTGTTCTGGGTAATTTCTCCATCATTTAGTTTTAATTCCAGATTGATCCAGGGTGGGGTTTAGTGTGGCTTCCACTGCCTCCTTCACTTTCTTCTGTTATTATCTGTTGGTGGTTATTTGTTAGTGGGTTCTCTCTTGCATCAGGAATAGTGGTGTTCACAGCTCCCACCATCTAATTTTTTTCCCTTGTCCTCTACAGTTTTCGCCTCCAATCTTCATATATGCTGGGATACCACTGGCTGTTCACTGTGTTCCTCAGAAGATTGGCTAGGTGTTCCACCTGTACACAGGAGGAAGTGGACTCCGATCCCACCTATCTTGTTGTCTTCTTTGGAAGAGCAGTGTTCTCTTTTTGTCTTGTTTTCTGCAGTTTGAATGTCATATGCCTAGCTGTAGATTTTGTGGTATTTAACCTACTTGGTACTCTCTAGCTCCCTGAATCTGTGGTACGGTGTCTACCATTAAGTTTTGAATATTCTCAAGTAATTATTAGTTTAAATATTTCTTTTGTTTCTTTTACTTTCTTCCTCTTCTGGTATTCCTATTAGGCATGCATTACAGTTTTTATAATTGTTCCATAGTTTTTTAATATTTTGGTCTATTTATTTCATTCTTTTTTCTCATTGATTTTCAATATATTTACATATTTTGACACTAAGTAATATTTTTCCTGAGCCATGCCCAGTCTAATGAACCCATCAAATATATTCTGTATTTTTGTTAGTGTTTTTAATTTCTAGAATTTTAGTTTGATTATTTTCTTAAAATTTTTTATCTCTCTGCTGACATTACACTGCTGTTCTTGCATGTTATCCTCTTTTTCCATTAAATCCCTTAACCAATCAATGACATGTACTAAAATTGCTGATGTGTAATTCCAAAATTTCTGCCACATTTAAGTCTGGTCATTATGCTTCTTTCTTTTCATACTGTATTATTTTATATGTTTTGTAATGTTTTATCAAAAGCTGAACATTATGTTTCAGGTAAAAAAAAACCTGAGATAAGTCTTCGGTATGAGGCCTTAGGTTTATCTGTATAAAAACTTGAGCTGTGTTTACTGTTTGCACCAACCATGGGTATCAGAGGCTCAAATTTCTACTAGTCTCCTTGCTTTTGTCTCCTCCATTGTTTTTTGGTTTCCCTAGAGATTTACTTCTTAAGTAGGTCTAAGTCTTGCAGTTCTTTAAAGTGTAATCCCATGTTACTATACAGGGACCCTATTGATTAGTGATAAGTTGTAGGGGGAGGGGAAGCATTCTGTAGTCCTTTGATAGATAGTTGTTTAGTGAGCCCATGTCCCCAGGCTGTGAACTTCATTAGAGCTTCTCAACTTCACCTCCTTATGGGAGACAAGAAGCCTAAAAAGTAAGCTGGAATTGGATATTTTTGTCACTTCAAGTATGTGAGGCTCTGAAAAAAATCTCAAGTTGTCTAGGTTCTGGTAAATAGTTTATTTTTTTTTCTGTAAATATATTGTTTTAATTTAGTAATGTGTTTTTATTTTTTATTGTTGTTGTTCAGATACAGCTATGATAAATAATTTCTTTTGAGGGAAATCCTTTGTCAGGGGAAGAGAAGAATGCCCTGGGTTGCAATTACCCTTTTCCTTTTGGGAATATGAGGGTGTTTTTCTCCAATCTTCATCCTGAGAAACTGGTAACACTCCTAGAGATAGAATTCATGAAAGCGGGGCTCCCCCTACATCCGGATCTGCAGGAGTTTTTATCTCTCAAGCTAGTACATGCTCAGTCTCTACTAATTAGTCATTTACCCCAACTGGTCCTATCAGTTCCTGACTACAGCAGTGGCACCAGCTCAAGGTAAACTGTGATTCTGTGTACCTGCCTCACTTTCCAGTTTTCAGGCTAGCCATTTTCCTTGTGATCACTGATCTTTTTACCTGAATTCATTGTTTCACGTTTTCTAGGTGTCATATAGTTGAAATCATACAATAAGTTATCTTTTCAGATTCACTACTTTTACCTAGCATTTTGCATTTAAGTTTCCTTCATGTCTTTGTAGGACTTAATACTGGCTTGACCAAAAAGTCAATTTAGTCTTTTTCTATAAAGTAAAAGACGCATTTTTCATTTTCACCAATAACTTTATTGATTTGGATATTTTGAGTATGTTGGCTATCTCCTGCATGGTATAATCTTGATTTTTCTCAATTAATGTATTGGTCTGATTGCTATCAACTTCAACTGGTCTACCTGACCATAGAGGATTGTCCAGTGAGAAATCTCCAGCACAAAACTTCACAAACCACTTTTGACATGTTCAATCAGTCACAGCACCTTATCCATATACTGCAAATATTTTTTGTGCGTTTCGGTTGTGTTTTTACATTTCTTGAAATAATAATGCATAATATGCCAAAATGTTACATATTTTCTTCCATCTTCAATATTAAAATGGCTACACAAAAATTCACGAATTTTTATGGTTTTTTTAAATGCATACTGATATGACAGCTGTCACAAAAAATCTAACAAATTTTTTTCAAATGAAATTAAAGACAACTAAGTGCTACTAGAGCTATCTTATGGAAAGCAACAAATGAACTTTTTGGTCAATACAGTAGATCACTTTTTTCCTCTTCAGAACTGTATTAATTTTCATTTTATGAAGGTGCCACAATTTGTTTATTCATGTACCTATTGAATGACTTCTTGGTTGCTTCCAGTTTTTGGCAATTATAAATAGAGCTGCTATAAACATTGGTGTGCAGGATTTAGGGTAAACATAAGTTTTACATTTGAGTAAGTACCTAGGGAAATAATTGCTAGTCATGTGGTAAGGGTATGTTTAATTTTGTAATAAACTTCTAAACAGGCTTCAAAAGTGGCTGCAACATTTTGCATTTCCACTAATAATGAATGAGAGTTCCTGTTGCTTCACATCTTTGCCATAATTTGATATTGTCTTTGCCTTCATAATATTGTTTCCTTCATTTTCCACAATATTTTTTGTTAAGTTTAGAATTCTAGATTAAGAATTTTTTCTTTTGGTTCTTAAAGATGTTTCTCCATTATTTTCTGGCTTGCATAGATTTTAACAAAAATCTGCTGTTTCTCTTAGTTCTGGTCTGCATGCAATTTTTCTTTTACTCTTAGGATTTTCCTTTTACAATCATTTTTCAGAAATAAGATTATAAGTGTGAAGATATGTTTTGAAGTCAGAGCTGACTGGTCATTGGTGATGGATTGGATGTGGAGAGTCAAGGAAAAAAGCATCAAAGATGTTGCCAAGAGTTTGAGTTTGAGCAACTGGAAGGATGAAATGTAATTTGTTGGGAAGGGGAAGATAGCTGGTGCAGGACATGAGAAATCAGAGTTTGGTTGATTCAGAGATAAACAAAACAAGCCCCTTTGTCTATCTCAGAAGCAGAGCCATGGGCAAGGCATGGTGCAAGTATTTTATTTGAGAGTTGGTCCTAGGCAGCACCAGAAAGTGAGAGGGACATGAGGCAGGGAAGGGAAGTAAGACAAACAGAGGGTATGTTGTCAAGAAAGTTAATGCTTTAGGCAACTGACACTTACTCCCACTGGAAAATTCTGGGAGCCAATGTAGAGATTGTTCCTCAGAGGTAGCCAATCCAAAGAAGACAGACAGTGAAGTATTGATCTCCTAGGCCCCATCATTCATTGGTCGAGGGCTGGTCCTGAGAGGCAGTAGTCCTTAGACACTCTGGCCTGCCTCATACAGATAGAGAAAAGCTCTGGGGGAAGAAGGCCTCTGGTGGATATTCATGTGCTGGCAGTGGATATGAGCTGCAAAGGTCCAATGTTGCAGGGGCAAGGGCTTGGTGGTAAACCAAAGAACAGGCACCTATCAACCACTCATGAGTCAGAGTTTTCCAAATTTTGGAATGAAAGAGATCACCTGTGATACCTTTGATGGCTTGGCTGTTTGCCTGGAAACTTGTACACAATTTCATTTAACCCTTGGTAGGTACAGTGGCTCTTTGCAGAGATTTCAACAGCAACCCAGGACAACAAAGCTGTCAGCCTCCAGCCCCACTGCTATCTGACACAGAAGTCTGCATGCAGCATGACATTTCATCCTCACCATGCATCTGGGAGTTGGTGGCATTCCTATCTACATATCATAAGTTTTTTTCTGAGGCTCAGAGATGTACAGTGACTTAGGTAAGACCACACAGTGGGGAGTCTGGAGCCAGTACTGACATTGACCTGCCTTTCCCCTGCCTGTGTTAGGAACCCAACCCCCAGCTTACACTGTCCAGAAATGAGTGTTAGACACAGCGGTGGCTTCTATTCATCACCACATCTTATGTATTAAAAACAATGTTTATGAGGTCATTTCCATGGGCTTCAGAGTTGGCTTTGTAAATATTTGGTCTTTAGGGTTCTTCTCAGCCAATCTCCTCAAGGTGCTGATGTTAAACACACTCCTTCAGGAAAAATGAAATTGGTCTCAGGAAGCCCCTGGGGTCCAGCTCTCAGAGGGTGTCTGCTCAGGCTAATGTTTGACAACACAAAGCCCATTTTTCCTATGACTTTTTCTCATTTAAAACAAGAAAGATTGCCTTCTGTTTGCCAACACACGTAGTCACCAGTCATTAATACACAGGCATTTAAAAACATTTGCGATCAGAAAGGTCTGTGTTTTCTCATTTTTTTACAGAGTCAGGGAGGTTGAGAGCAAGAGTGAGGGAGCAAGAGAGGAAGAGAGAGACAGAGACAGAGGAGAGGGTAGAGACAGGGAGAGACAGAAACACAGAGAAAGGAAGGGGAAGAAGAGAGAAAGAAAGAGAGAGGAGGGGATGGAGACATGACAGAGACACATAGAAAGATTAGGGGGAAGGGAGAGAGAGGGGAGGGAGTGCTGAGAAGATTGAAGAAAGCAACCCTAGTATCCACTAACGGGGGCTTTGCTAAAGTATGTTCTATCCAGGCCTGGAATGCTGAAGTTATTTAATACTATGCTGCAAGTCCATGTTTTAATGCCCACAATCTATCCTTGAGTGTCAAAGCAGGTCTCTAAATAGTCCTAGAAACTGTATGTCTGTCCAACTGTACACACAGAAACTGCCAGAAGAGGTTGTCATCAGAAGCTTAGTTATAATTTCTTCTGCATTTCAGGAGGATTTACCTTCGTTCTGTGGTGATACCCCATGTGTTTATTTCCTATGGCTGCAATACTCAAGCACCACAGAAAACAGACACTTTTTATCTCTCAGTTTTGAAGGTCAGAAGTTCAAAATCAATGGGTCAGCAGGTTGCATCCCCTCTGGAGGCCATGGGAGGTCCCATCCTTGCCTCCCCCAGCTCAATGGCCACCTGCAATACTGGGGTTCCATGGCTAACAGTTGCAGCACTCCAACCTCTGACTCCATCATCACTTGTCCTCCCCTCTCTGCATCTGCAGCTGTGTCCCTCTTCTTATAGAAACAGCCATCATGTTGGGTTAGGGCTATCCCACTCCACTATGACTTCATCATAACTAATTTTATCTCTAATGACTCTATCTCTAAATAAGGTCACATTCTGAGATCCTACAGATCAGGACTTAAACATAACTTTGGTCAACGTGGCGGGGCGCAGTAATGAGAAATGGCCATCAGTAGATTGTGTGTAGAGTGTGACTCAGGAAACAAAGTTGCCCATCACTTGGGCATGGACTCTCTGTATTTCAGGAGAGTCACAGCTTCCCCCAGTGCTGTGGGTAGCTCCTTAAATAGAGTGTCCCAGTGGCAGAGCTGCCCCACAAGGGAAGATTGGACCTGGAGCCTGGAAAAAGAAGTTGTCTGTGCCCTAGGATGGAGGCTGGATCCCTGTCAAGACACCCAAGAATGCCAGGGAAGGATCTGAAGGCTAGAGCAGCTTCTCATCATTAACCTTGAGCATCTGAGAGTTTTCTTAACATATGCACTTTGGTACACTGGGAGGGTTCTAAATGTATGCTAGAGTGAAAGGTGCAGAGAGAGTTGGGACATCCATGATGAAGTGATGTAGCAGGGATGACACACTATACATAGGAAGCCAGAATATTTTATCATGAAATGTTTGTTTATTCTGAGGGTGGATCTAGAGGATGACATCACAGAGACTTCCCATGGTGGGGATGCAGAGGATTCTTCTGGTGGAAGGGCAGCAGAGCCCAGGGGCCTGTGAGAAGGAGAGAGACTGGAAAGTGGATGGGAAGGATGAGGGTACCCGGGGTGCATGAGGGCCAGGGGAGAGCAGGAGGGAGTGGAATCCTAAGTATGGAAAACTTTCATCTTCAAAAGCTCCTTTTTTAATGACATTGAGTTCATAGAAGTGATTATTTATAATTCATGTGTGAGGTATAAGGCAGACCAAGAAATGAGCACTATACTTCCCTTGGGGCCTCCCAGCCCTACCTCCTGTTCTCCTGCCCAGACATGACCAACCCCCGAGACTTGTGTGACCCTCCTCTTGTTTGTTCAGATGTAATCACACAGCCTGTGTGTGCTACCCCTACCTGACATAATGTGCCATCTTGCTTTATATAAATACAACCACGTGATCTATATTCTTTTGTGACTTGCCTCTTTTCATGGCTAAGTATGTAGCTGTGGTTAATTCTTCCACTAGGCTTTGTTGTTTTCACTGTGCAAATATGCACCATTTGGCTACTCTCTTGCCAGGGGACAACTTTGCTTCTACTAAAAGTTTTCTGGGGATACTCCTGTGCCTGTCTCCATGTGCCTGTGAGGAGGCACTTGCCCAGGAATGGATTTGCAGGGCCATAGCATGTGCACCTGTCAGCCTGGCCAGCTGATGTCAAACTGGTTTTCTAAGCACCAGGAAGCCTTACATGCCTGATGATGGGAAGGAGTCCGTGATCCATACCATTGCCCACCCTGACACTATCAAACTCTCAGTTCTGTTTCTCGTACTTTTCAGAATTGTTAGAGTGTTGTTCGTAAAAGTTAAAAAATAAACAGAAAAAAGACAATAAAGCAATTTATAACTCAAGACAAATCAAAACTAAAAAAAAAAGTGGGGAGGAGGATGAAAAACAGGAGAAATATTTGTTTCAAGGCAAGCAAGATGAGATCCCAGGCCCCTGAAGCAGTGGGTATTGTAAATGGAATGCCTCAGGAATGGCCCTGTTGACTGATCTACTCAAGGGCTCTAAGGTGAGGAAACAAGATTATATTTTTGATGTTTATTCTTTCCATAAAATCCATGGCCACAGACTTTCTAATATAATTTCATTCTCAGAGACTTCTCACCGCATAGCCACCTCCCCAGGCCTGGGCTTCCCATTGTCTGTGGTAGCTATGCTGCGAGGAGCTCAGTCATCCCTACAAGCCCATCTAGCAGATGAGGAAGCTGAGGACTGAGACCTAAGGAGCAACTCTAGAGGCCCCAGGACTCCTGGCCCCAGGCACCTCATGCAGGGTTGGGGATTCAGTCTGATAAGCTGGATTGGGGGTTCCCTTTTTGTCCCCTGGAAAAAACAGTGATGTGTTGCTCTCAGATTTGGGGGAGCACCTAGGACAGTGACTGGTGCAGAATAAGGGCTCAGTCAATATTGTATAGTCAGTTCAGCAGATTTCCCATGGTCCTTGCTTGGCAACAAGGAGCTGAAGCTGTCAGTGTCTGGGCCTGTCTATGGGGAGCCCTTTGTTCACCGTGTCCTCAGATGCCCCTTTATGAGCCTAAGCGTCATACTGAACCAGGAGGCAAAATCCATGGGCCCCAGACATGGGCACAGGTACTAAGAATGGGGCTTGATCCCACAGTTTGGCTGAACCTTGCTGGCCTCAGTATCCATAACTGCTGGAAAGGGTTCAGTGACCCATGTGGGGCCCAGGCCCCTCTGAGGAACAGAGGCCTACTCCACATATAGCCCTAAAACAAGAAATCCTGTGTGAATCAAGTAGAGGCCCAAGAGTGGACACAGGAAAGGAGGACAACCCTGGACCTGGGGCAAGAGAAGCTGCAGTGAGATCTGGAGGCTGGAGAGCGGGGAAGAGTAGAGCAGCTGGAAGGAGGGAAGATGGGGGGACCTAGGGTCATACCTGTGAAAGGTAAGGGGAGGGAGCAGAAGGGGGAGGCCTCAGAGGATTTCACAGGTCCCTCAAGGTGTCAACCAAATGCTCAGGGCACTCTGGGTCAGAGGGCGCCTTATAGGAACCTGGTGGAACAGAGAGTCTGCACCCTGCCCAGGTCAGGAAAGTTCAGAAAGTTTGAGAAGAGACCCCTGACAAGAAGTCCTGGTGCCAGGGTTACTATTATTCCCAGAATGGAATTTGGTGACCTCTGGAGCTGCTGCTTCTCAGAGCACAAAGCTAATGTTACTCAACCACATAGCAATGCTCCAAGACTCCAGCTGCTGCTGAAATCAACCTGTGTGTGACCCAGGGACAATGGGCACCAGGTAGCCAAGTAGCATAAAGGAGAAGGGTGAGAAGAAAGCAAAGAAGAGGAGGTAGTCTGGTGGGCTGATTCCCTTCAAGTAAAGGGGCCATCTGCACTCATAGGCAGCAAAGGGAGTGATAACACTGATTGATGGCTGATATGCCCATAGGCTCTAGAGACTTCTAGAGACTTCTTCTACCTGTTTAGCACCATGGCCCTGTGGGCCTGTGCAGACAGGATCAGAGAGCATGAGGTGGCTGGTAGGGAGCCTGGTGCCTGTGGAGACATAAATGACTTCTAGTCCCCGCCACGGCCCTGTGGGGGCATCTAGGAGATTTCTGGGGATTGGCTGGCCCCTCGTCTCTAACCTGCCTCTAACCCCAGCCTCTAGCTGTTTCTCCTCAAGGGCGTGAAGAAATCATAAACTGTGGAGCCTGCCCAGGTATTTATTTTAGTTAGTAAAAATGCCTTGGACTTTGCCAAGAGCCATTTGACTTTAATTGGAAACTTTTGAGGCATTAAGAATGTGCTGAGGTTTAAGACGCCCGACCGAAGGCTCTGCTATCATCGATCATGTGAGCACTGCTTTGGACCAGGTGGAAGGAAGACAGCCTTTTAGCAAATTCACCTCCTTAATGGACTCATTTGTAACTTTCTGCAACACTGGGCAGCCTCTCTCCCGAGCACTCCATGAACACCAGCCAGTGCATTTAAAAGCACTGAACATCTGGTGACTATAAATGAGGAACCCAGAAAAAACAAAACACGACATAAACAAAAGGCAGCTGGGGAAGGGCCAGTAGGACGCCCCCATGCCGTGGTCAGAGCAGACTATTCTCCCACAGTGTGCAGGAAGCTAAGGGAGAGGCACTATCTGCATTTACTGGGAGAAATTTATACCAGCAGCTTTGTAACAGAGGATATACTGGGTGCCAGGCCTGTTTAGGAGGCCATGACCAGTTGTTCAGACCTCATCTAATGGCATCTTCCCACTGGCCTTTCTCAGCCATACCCCTCCCCATTGTGGGACCTTTGCTCAAGCTTTTCCCTGTGGATAGAGTACCTCCCCTCCCTTTCCTAATTTATAGTTAGCTATGGCTGTGTAACAAATTACCCACAAATTTAACAACTTAGAACCACAAACTCTTATTATTGCACAGTTTCCAACAGTGAAAAAAACAGGAACTGCTTAGCTGGGTGGCTTTGATTTAGGGTCTCTTGTGAGGTTCCAGTCAAGCTGACTCAGTCTCATATGAAAGCTGAACTGGACTGGAGGATCCATTTCCGAGCTGACTCATGTGGCCATGGCCAGAGGCTCAGCTCCTCATCATGTGGATATGTCCCAGGGCTGCTTTAGTGTCTCAAAATATGGTGACTGGCTCTCCCAGAGCACGTGACTCGAGAGAGTTGGTGCACAAGACCCAGTCTTTTCATGACCTGATTTTGGAAGCAATATAGTATCACCTCTGCCACATTCTGTTGTACACTTGTTAAAATGATGTCCTCAAAATTCACATGTACCCAGAACCTTGTCATGTGAACTTATTTGGAAATAGGGTCTTTTCAGATGTAATTAGTTAAGATAAAGTCATTCTGAGCATGGTGGGACCCAAATCCAATGATTAATGTCCTTATAAGGCCATACAAAGGTGATATGCAGACAGAGACACAGAAGAAACAGAGAGGAAGGCCATGTGACAATTCAGGCAGAGATTAGAGTGATGTGTCTACACACCAGGATTTCTGATAGCTACCAGAAGCCAGGAATGAGCCACGGAATGAGCCATGGAATGGATTCTCCCATGAACACTCCAGAAGGAACCAACCCTGCTAACAACTTTACTCCAGACTTCCGGCCTCTAGAACTGTGACAGAATAAATTTCTGTTGTTTTAAGCCCCTTTGTTTGCAGCACTTTGTTGCTATAGCCCTAGAAGACTAATACATGTTGGTCACACACAATCCTGGTCCATGTAGAAGGGACCACCAGACTGTGAGTAGTAGGAGGTGGGGACTCCAGGGCTGCTTAATGTATCACCTAAGTTACTCCATTTATTCTTCAGGCCTCAGCAACTATGGCTTTTCCCAGGAGAGGGAAAAGCCATAGTTGACCCTATGTTCCCTGGGCAGGTTCCTGGAGGATCCAACCTCCTTGGTAACATACTCCCACTTCGATTGTTTCCAAACTTTCTGTCTTACTGGATTGTAAAGTCCAAGGTAAGGGACCTGATCACTTCTGCTCCATCCTATACCTGGTGACAGGGCATGCCCAGCACACAGTAGGTGCTCAATAAGTTTGACTGTTAGATATGCTGTTTACCTGCTATTCCTATGACTCCTCCATCATCAGTGACCCTCCCCTAAGGCTCAAAAATGACAGAATTCACCCAGACTACTCAGTGTATCAGTGTGGAACTCAGATTCAAACTAAGTTTGTATGTCCCAATTCTGACTTTTTCCCACTACACTGATACCACTTCACATCATCATCAGTGGTGGGTGGGGGCTTCAGAATTGAGTAGGTCCCTGAGGAAAGGCACCTGTCTCAGAGCAGCTCTGGAAAAACACTCACCTATTATAGGGGTGGCCAGCTATGGGCCTTTCCCTGGGAACCACTCACTGATCACTACTGCCAGCATCCACTGACCATGAGGGCCTGCTCCCAATGACAGGCTGCCCATCAGGGACTCACAATCCACTCTTTTTCTCCTCAGAACACAGTGTAACAGATTCACTAATGAGTTGGGAATAACTACAGGGAAACAGACACAGAGGCCAAAGGGACTCAGAGCTCACCTAGGCTGCAGGAACAGCAGGTGGCTGTGTCTCATGACCCATTCTCCCTCTCACTCTTACTCATCAAGATTCATGTATCTGGGGGAATGCACAGACATTCCTAACCTCTCTGTAGCTAGGCCTGGCCATGTCTCTATCTAATTCCAACCAATGGGATGATAGCAGAGGTGTCACAGGGACCTATGGAAGTGAGGTAAATTAAGGGCAGTGAGCTCTTCTTTGCCCCTTGTAGTACTTTCAACTTCCTGGAATGGCAGATGTAATGGCTGTCCCTCAAGCAACCATATTTGACCATGAGATAGAAGCTGTATGTTGAAGATAGTTGTGGAGGAAGGTAGAAGAGCCAGAGTCCTTGATGTTTACCGCTGTGCTTTTTGTATGAGAAAGGAATAAACTTTCATCTTTCTTAACCTACTGTAATGTGGGCTTTTCTGTCAATTATAGCCAAACTGAATCCCATTTTTTGGAGGAGATTGTGTCTTCTTTGCCTTTAACCAAGGTTCTACATGGTTAATCATTCAGGCTTTACTAAGGCTCAGTAGCAGGCCAATAACTGTTTCTGAAAAGGAGAGTAGTTATCAGGGTATGATGGCAGGGCCTTGGTTTAAAATGCTAAAGGCCCACACTGCAGTTCACCTATAAGGGCTGCCAAAGGCTCTAACAGCATCTTTAACTGCCATTGACACTTCAGGCACCATTGAATCTGTAGCTCAGGTGGACCAAGTGGCAGAGCAGCTCCCACAGCAGTTTGGACCTGTTTCAGAGCTTTCTTCTATTCTGGAACCCACTCAAAACTTGCAACTTCTGAAGTCATGCAATAAGTGGACCAGAGTAATACACCCACATGAGGAATATACTGCCTCCAAAATCCATAGAAGCCTGCTAGGCTCTGTGTCTTTTATTTATTTTTTATTTTTTAAATGTATCAGGGGTCAGATGCAACAACTTATCTTTTGCCTTAAAAGGAGTATCTGCACATTCCTAGGGGTCCATACCACTGGACCCCTAGGAATTTCACTGAGGTGGGAGACCCCTAAATTTTTGTCTATTTATTTCCCACCCCCTGACATTCAAACCTCTTACCAATAATTGTAGAGTGGTTGCTACTTCCTGCTCACTAGATCTGATCTGCATAATATCATCAATGCAACAGACCAGTACACTATTTGTGGAAGACAAAGGTGATCAAGACCCCTACAAACTATTGTGTCTAGGGATGGAGAGTTGACACTCCCCTAAGAGAGGATAGTGCAAGGGTACTGTGGGCCTTCCCAGCTGGAAGCACACTGCTCTGATGGGGCTTATCAAAAGAGATGAAGAAAGAGGCATTTGCCAGATCAATAGCTAAATACCAGGTACCAGGATAAATGTTAATTTGCTCAAGCAATGAAACCACATCTGGTTCACCAATTGCAGTTGGAGTTATACCTGGTTAAACTGATGAAAATCTACTGTCATTCCCCAAGATTTAGCTGCCTTCTCACAGGCCAAATAGGAGACTTGAATGCGGATGTGGTGGAAGTCGCCATCCCCTCATCTTTCAAGACATTGATGGTAGCACTATCCTCTGCAATCTCTCAAAGATTGTTTTTGGTTTACTATTTTACAATTCCAGTGGCTTCCACTTGGTCCTTCCCACCATAGTAGCCTCCACTTTATAAGCTAGGGAACTAATATGGGGATTCTGTCAGCTGTTAGATGTTCCTATTCCAACTAAGCACTCTGGCACTGGGGAAATAACCACAGAATGGGTCAAAGGAACCACTGGCCTCACTGTTTGATCTGAATTCAAGCCCCATTGATCACCTGACTTCTATAAGTCCCCACTCTAACTGGTGGGTCACAGTCATATTTGGGATCTCCTGGAATTAGTGTCAGTTCAGAGCTACTATCCACAATTTCCTCAAAAGTCTGATTATTCCCTTTTCCTCAATGCACAGTCATCTTGGTGAATGGCCATAGGTTCCTTTCAAGAAGACTGATAAAAAGGTGAACAGTATAAGCTTTCTACCAAATACTGAAATTCTTCCTGAAGGGGATTGTCTAAACATACAGATAATTGATTTGTAGTAATTGATTTGAGCCAAACTGACAATAATTGCTGGGAAACAAGATCGCAAATGCTTCAAAGGTATAACAGTTTCTGCAGTTCCTTTTATGCATTTGAAATTAAGGAGAGAATATAAGGAAGATTACATGAGGGAGTGAGAAAGCAAGGCAGGAATTGGATTACAGAATAGTTAACAAGATTATGTGCTTTCTTAAGTATGATTACACTTATTTCATATGTGTGTGAACCTGGATGCACCAAAAAAATGTATAGTGACAGAAGATTTGCCTTTGGGTGGTGGTCACACAATGCAATATACAAATGAGGTATCATAGAATTATAGTACACACAAAACCTATATAAACTTGTTAACCAATATCACCCCAATAAATTTAATTTAAAAATAAAATAATAAAAAATGAAAAGAAACAATAGACAGAGCTCACTTAAGGCAAAGATAAATTTTTACTAAAAAGTTGTATGCCTGGGGTATGACTATCCACCATGACCTACCCCGTTAGGAATTTATGATCAGAGCGCCCTGTGAGGTTACTTTCCATAGAACGCCCCCCCCACCTTTTTTTGTACAGAGGACCCAGCCTCTGTTTTATTCAAAGAGTCTGGGTCTGCAACCTGACTCAAGTGTTTGAATTGAAAGGTGTGACTCTGCTTTTTTTCATCCATGTCAGACTTCAGTACACTTGACTTAGAACTTTTCTGCTCATATAGATCAAGTAAGTATTTAGTAAACTACCCATTTGTTTCACTTCTAGGAACACTGTGATCAACAGATAGATCTTTGCAAGTCAGACTATTGTGATCACTGCTTTGACTCTGATGTCCTTTACGGTAACCACACCTACCTTGCCTTTGGCAATTAAAGTTGCCACTTGGGCTTTGCCACCCTAGGATTCATTATCCCCATTGCATTTTGGTTTTCCAATTTCATAACAGCAATTCCCACTGCAATTTCTGACCTACAGAGAAGAAGGATCATGGAACTCTAAGGATGCTGTAGCTCTTTACACAAATTTATTTCTCACAGTCATGCTGAAGGAATATCCTTCCAGGGTGGTGAGTAGATCTTACATGATAAATTCACTCTAACATGCTGTTCTCCCTAAGCCAGGGGTGTCAAACTCATTTTCACCAGGGGCTACATCAGCCTTGCAGTTGCCTTCAAAGGGCCAAATGTAATTTTAGGACTGTATAATGTAACCACTTCTTAACTAGGGGCAAGGAGCTTGGTGCTGCCACTGGGTAGATACAAGCTGCTGGGTCGGATGAAACAAGGTGGAGGGCCAGATTTGGTCCACAGGCCTTGTGTTTGCCACCTGTGCCCTAAGCTTTTGGATTCTTTTCTTTGTAGTAAACCAAGACAGTTCTGGAGTTTCAACCTCATTTACTGTGGGCCACCTTTTGGTCCATGTTTCAGCCAAGCCACCAAACACACTGTCAGAGCCATTTCGCCCCCCCCCCAACCCCATCCCACAAGCTGCAACATTAAATCCAGAAAATTTGTTTAGTGGGACCATATCTTCCTGATCCAACTTGTTCCTTCCATTCGTTACTTCACATCCTTAATATACATCCCCATATATGTTCCTTGGATTTCTGTTTGTATAAACTAGAAAAAAATCTTGTAATTTGGGGGGAGTGCATTGGACCTCCACATGGGTCACACTTTGTACCTCATCTCTTGGGGCCTGTTGGAACTTGAGTCCATAAATAAATCTAGAAGTAAAGAGAGGTGATGTTCATTATAGGCTCTTCAGGTAAAGGAGGGATAGCTTCTCAGTCAGGGGTAAGAGGGCTCTTCTCCTAGCAAAGGTGGCCCAGCAGAATGTAGAGTTTCCATGTTCCCAATTTCATTGGCATATTTCCATGTGTTTTCCTTCCAACTTTCAGGATTCCATTCCTTCCCAATCAATGCCCTCACTTAATACAAACACCACACAGGTTGGGATTTCAATTTGCTTTGCTATTCAGCCACTCATAGGATGAGGTTCTGTGTTTGGTTTACAGATATCTCAGCCCTGTGGCTACAGGAAATAAGAGTTTCAGGACAGCTGTAGAAGATTTAAGGTCATTAATGCAAAGTTTGAGCTGGGGTTTGAAGCCTGGAGCTCATCCTCTTGTTTCTCCACTTTCTTCGGCTCATTTAGGAGCAACCATTAGATGACATTATACTGCTTATCTTGACTAAAATGCCCTAAGATAGCAAATACGTGGCTACTGAGACATTTGCCATATGTAAGTATTTGATTACAAATGTCTAATAGCAATCATCTAAGTAACCTGCTGCCACATCTTGACATGGACTTCCATTATCTTCTTTATCACTAAAAGTAGGGTCACTGGTGTCTTTAAGTCTAGCAACTTCAGATACCCAGAGCCAATGCAGAGAACCCACTCTTAAGAGTCAGTTTCTCTGGAGCCATTCACAGTGCAGACATCTGTGTTAGGCAGGGTTGAAACAGAGAAGAAGGCCCAGTAATGCACATATGGAGTGGTTATAAAACTCTAAATCTCGATCCAAAGTCAGATGAGTCACAGTGAAAATGACACAGTGAAAGCAAACAACAAAAAGGCTAGCACACCAACTGGGTGGCATGCAATACAGACATGGTGCTGCATAATTAGACCCTCAACTTTCAACCTCCTCTTAATGTGGGGCCTACCAGGAACTGCCAAGGAGCCTTCAAATCCCCAGCCTACAGAATTAAGTACCAGGTCGCACACTGCATACCAGAGAGGTCAAGGAAGGTGCCCAAGGATGCACCTCTGAGTAGTGGGATGAGGGTTGTGAAGTCCCAAACCTGGGCTTGGCAAGGGAATTGGATGGGTATGATCTTCCAAGAGCAATGAAAACAGAGAAGTGTTTTCCACAATTCTCATAGGGGGTCAGGTTGCTTGCCAGCTTGAGCATATGGGCCAGGTCTTGTTCCTCCCTGCACTTGTCTCTTTACCTGCTAGGTGCAGGAACATGCCCTCCCTCCTGGGGCTCTGAAAGGCCACAGGAGATCTTGTGCAAGCACCCCAGATGGACTGAGCTTCACAGTGTGGTTGCCATGGGCAGGACAGAAACTGTCATTCCTATCCTGAGTCAGGTTGGACTCCTTTCCCATTTCCTTCTCTCATCTACTCCTGCTATGTCCAGCTCCACCCTGGAAGACAAAGGAACCCAGCATCTTAGGAGGACCCTGGGCTCCACCAGAGCTCTCAAGGTCTCAGGTGGGTGATGGGGCTGCTGGGATTTCACCCTTGGCCCTGTCTTCCAAAGACTCTAAGCTGAGAATGGGGAGGGAAGAGGAAAGAGGATGAGGGCGAGTCTTCTAAGAAAGAACAAGGGCACACCTTGTGCTCATGAGGACTCTCTCTAAGAGGTACTAGTAAGGGTAAAAACAAAGACACAGTGGTTTGTACCACTAGACAATATTTGATAAAAATGAAATAATATATAAATAAAATGCTGTCTGTGCATAGACATTCTGGAAGTACATGCACAAAATGGGCAGGATGGGGTAGTTGGCCCAGAGTGGGAAGGTAGGGTATTCTTATGTGACCTTCTTGCATATGGAATTTTGAACCATAGAAAAGAGATGGTTAAGCCATATTGGAAAAGTAGTTCCAAAAAATTCTTCCTGTTTCACTTAACTCTCAGTGTCTTAGACATTAGTAAACAGTTACCTGCTATGTAATTTCCAGGCTGAGACCTTTATAGAAGGTGATGGTTTAATGCCTGGCTAAGAGATTATGTGGTTCTCTGATAGTTCAAATTGGTTTATCAAAAGTGAGATTGTGGTCTCTATACAAAGAATGCCACTGTGCTATGTCCTAATTTTTCATGACACTGGAAATCAGGAGGTAAGCTCTCAGTAGTTTTGTGTCTAAAACACAGCAGAGCTCCACAGCTTGGCTCTCTTGGTTCCAACTCTGGCTCTACCATGAACCAGAAGAATGATTTTGACAAACCACTTGACCTTCCTGGACTTCAGTTGTCTCCCGTACAAATGAGAATACTTGTAATGTCAACCTCAATGGTCATCAATTAGTATAAAAAAGTATGTTCCACACAGGTAACAAATGAAAAAAATAGGTAAATTGGATCAAAATAAAAACTTTTTTGCATTAAAAGACACTATCAAGAAAGTAAAAAGAGAGCCAACAAAATGAGAGAAAATATTTGCAAATCATATACCTAATAAGGGGTTAATTCCATAGTAATCAAAGAACTCTTAAACTCAACAACAACAACAACACAAACAAACAACCCAATTGAAAAATGAGCAAAAGACTTGAGTAGATATGTCTTTGAGGAAGATATTCAAATTGCAAAGAAGCACATGAAAAGATGATCAACATCATTATTCATAAGGGAAATGCAAATCAAAACTGCAATGAGACACTACTGCACACCTATGCACACCCACCAGTGTGGCTAGAATTTAAAGAAAGAAACAGAAAATACAAGTGTTGTCAAGGATATAGATAAATTAGAACTCTTATACATTGCTGGTGGAATGTAAAATGATGCAGTCAATGTGGAAAACGGTATGGTGTTTCAATACATTAAACATACGACTCAGCAATTCCACTACTGTGTATGTACCCAAAAGAACTGAAAAGAGGTGTTAACTAAAACTTGTAGACAAATATTTATCATTATTTTTCTCAAAAGCCAAATAGTGGAAACAACTCAAATGTACATGAATAGATGAATGGATCCAAAATGTGTTCTATTCATGCATGTAATGTTATTCAGCCATAATAAAGGACTAAAACATAGAAACATGCTACAATGTATGAGTAGATGAACCTCAAGAACACTATGCTAAGTGAAAGAAGTCAGACATAAAATGCCACGTACTGTAGGATTCCATTTACATAAAATGTCCAGAAAAGGCAAATCCATAGAGACAGAAGGCTGACTAGCAGTTACCAGAGCTGAGGGGAGGGGGGAATGTGGGAACCACAATTTAATGGGTACAGGGTTTCTTTTGGAGGTGATGAAAATGTTCTAGAACTTGGTAGTTGTAATGGCTGCATACCATTGTGAATGTACTAAATGTCACCAATGAAAAATTTTATGGTATATGTATTTTACCACAATGGAAAAATAAAATATAAAGATTTCAAAGTCTTTTTCCCCAGCCACCCAACCTTCATCAAATTAGGTGACCTTCGTGGCAATACCTACCCTACTCCAGCCAAAGAGAAAGGAAAGCCTGAACCCACTCCACCTCTGTGATTTCAGTGGGGTTGAGTAGGAACCTAACCTTCCATTGTCCACTTAGTGGAAACGGAAGCTGTGATTCCATTCTCCTACCAGGGCAGTTTGGGCAGGATGGAGTTGGCTGCTCGCCTTCCACCCCCTGCCCAACAGAAGCAGGTGATGTTTTGATTCCCCTTCCAGGGTAATATTACTGAGGTCCAGCAGCAAACTGAGACTCCATCACTTCCAGGAGATTTAACAGGTCAGAACTAATAAACACTTCATTTGCTGCTCCCTGGAATCAGTAGGCCCAGCAGAAAGCTGTTCTTACAGCCCCACTCAAAGATTATGAGGCAGCTTATGTTGGTTCTACACTTTAGCCAAGAAGTGTGGAACCAACAGGGCCAAAGAGGGAGCCAAACATTTACCCTCACCTGGCTTTTGTGTCACAAATAAATAGGGAGACTCAAGAAGAAGAAGGAGTAGGAGAAGAAAATGAAGAAGAAGAGGAAGAGGAAGAGGAAGAAGAAGAAGAAGAAGAAGAAGAAGAAGAAGAAGAAGAAGAAGAAGAAGAAGAAGAAGAAGAAGAAGAAGAAGAAGAAGAAGAAAAAGAAGAAGAAGAAGAAAAGAAGAAGAAGAAGAAGAAGAAGAAGAAGAAGAAGAAGAAGAAGAAGAAGAAGAAGAAGAAGAAGAAGAAGAAGAACTGATAAAATCCGGAGTTTTATTTTGTTTTTAAGTATATTTTATTTATTATTATATTACAGTTTTCCCAATTTCCCCCCTTTATCTTCCCTCCATCCTGCATCCCCCAACCCTCCAGCATACCCTCCGCCCTTAGTTCATGTCCATGGGTTGTACATATAAGTTCTTTGAGTTCTCTGTTTCCTATACCATTTTTGACCTCTCCCCACCTATTTAATGCCTACCAATTATGCTTCTTCTTTCCTGTACATTTTCCCCCCTATTCTTCCCCTCTCCCTCCCCACTGAAAACCCTCCATGTGATGTCCATTGTTCTGATTCTGTTCCTTTCTAGTTGTTTGCTTAGTTTTTGTTGTTTTTTTTTTATTTTTCTTAGGTTCTATTGTTGACAGTTGTGAGTTAATTGTCATTTTACTGTTCATATTTTTGATCTTCCTCTTCTTAGATAAGTTCCTTTAACAGTTCATATAATAATGGCATGGTGATGATGAACTCCTTTAACTTGACCTTATCTGGGAAGCACTTTATCTGCCCTTCCATTCTAAATGATAGCTTTGCTGTATAGAGTATTCTTGGATGTAGGTCCTTGCCTTTCATGACTTCAAATACTTCTTTCCAGCCCCTTCTTGCCTGTAACGTTTCCTTTGAGAAATCAGCTGATAGCCCTATGGGAATTCCTTTGTAGGTAGCTGCCTCCTTTTCTCTTGCTGCTTTTAAGATTCTCTCTTTGTCTTTTATCTTGGGTAACTTGATGATGATGTGTCTTGGAGTGTTCCTCTTTGGGTTCAACTTCTTTGGGACTCTCTGGGCTTCCTGGACTTCCTGAGAGTCTATTTCCTTCTCCAGATTGGGAAAGTTTTCCTTCATTATTTTTTCAAATAAGTTTTCAATTTCTTGCTGCTGATCTTCACCTTCTGGCATACCTATAATTTGGATTTTGGAATGTTTTAGGTTGTCCCAGAGGTTTGTAAGTCTCTCTTCAGTTTTTGAATTCTTGTTTCTTCATTCTGCTCCAGTTGGATGTTTATTTTTTCCTTTTGTTCCAAATCATTGATTTGAGTCCTGGTTTCCTTCCCATCACTGTTGGTTCCCTGAGTATTTTGATTTATTTCATTTTGGGTATCTTTCATTTGTTCTTTCATTTTTCAACCAAGCTCAATCAGTTCTGTGAGCATTTTGATTACCAGGGCTTTAAATTCTCTATCAGATAGGTTGGGTATAACCTCACCACTTAGCTCTGTTTCTGAGGTTTTGTTCTGTTCTTTCATTTTGGCCCTATTTCTTTGTTCAGGGCCCCTGTTAAGTTATAAGGGGTTGGGGCCTCAGGTATTCACCCAGGAAGGGCAATTCTCCTTGCTGTGCTTCAGTGCTGCCTGTGGGGGAGGGGCCAGAGAGGAAACAAGGCATCTTGCCTGCTAGTCTCAAGCCCACTTTTCCGTGAACTCTGGTGTGAGACTGGGATTTTCTCCCACCACAGCAGCCACCTCTGAGTCTCAGTTTCCCCTTAAGTCAGCTCCTCCTGAACAGTTTACCACCTCGCTGCAGCCACCACACCCCCCACAGTCTATCACCTCACTGTGGTTTTTCTCTGTCTGCCTTACTGGTCTGGTTGTTTTGTTTGACTGTTTCTTTAATTCCATGGTTGTCAGAGTTCCATGCAGTTTGATTGTCTGGCACTTCTGGTTGTTTATTGATTTTAGATTGGTTGTTATCTTCCTTTTGGTTGTGTGAGAAGGGTTTCTACCTACACCTTCATCCTGGTCAGAGCTCCCCCAGAGTTTTGTAATATAATATCAAAAATGTCAACAATACAATAAAAATTAACTTGCCACATGATAAGAAAAGACAACTAACATACGTCAATGCTGAGATAAATCAAATGTTTAAATTACCTGATGAGTTGAATACTGAAGCCCACATTACCCTGATACCTTAACCAGACAAGCACACCACAAAAAAGAAAATACAAACCAATATTTCTCATAAACTCACATGCAAATATCTCCAACAAAATATGAGTAAAATAAACCCAATAGTATAAAATAAAAACAATACACCAAAACTACGTAGGATTTATTCCAAAAATGCAAGTCTAATTCAATTTTTTAAGATCAATCAATATAATCTACTGTACCTACAAGTTTAAAGGAGAAAGATCTTATAGTCATATTAATTGATGCAAAAAAAATTGACAAAATCCAAAACCCATTCAAGATAGAAACTTCAGCAAACTAGGAACAGAGGAGAACTCCCTCAACTTTATAAAGCATGTCTACAGAAATCCTACAGGTAACATCTAACTTGATGGGGAAGGATTCACTGTTTTCCCTCTGGATGCCCACTCCTATCACTCTTACTCCACATAGGAATGGAAGTTCTAGCCACTGCAATAGGGCTGGGTGGTTGGGGAGAATACAAATTATAAAGGGAGAAATTAAGCTGCTCTATTTACAGATATGATGATCGTCTATGTAGAAAATCCGAAAGAAACTACCCCCCCCCAAAAAAAAACCAACTCCTCCTGGAGTTCAGTAGGGTTGGAAGCATACAACAATTGATCACATGTTTATATACTAGTAATGAACATGTAAAAATTGAAATTCAAAACAATACTATTTACATTCTCTCCAAAGAAAATAAAATGCATAGGTATAAATATAACAGAGCATGGATAGAATCTGAAATGCTGACAATCACAAAACTGTCATATGAAGAAAAATCAGTGAAACCTAAATAAATGGAGTCATACCATGTCCATGAACTATAGCTCACAACATGATGAAGTCAGTTCTCTCCAAACTGATCTACAGGTTCAACTCAAGTCCTACCCTAATCCAAGAAAGTTTTTGTTACACTTAGATAAGCTCATTTCTAAATCTGTATGGGAAAGCGCAGGCAAGGGTAGCTAAAGCAACTCTTTATGGATGAAGAGGGAGGAATGACTCTCCTGATATTAAGGCTTGCTCTGTAGCCACAGCAGAAAAGACAGTGCAGTGCTGGTGGGAAAGAGACCCAGAGATCAATTGGATGGAACAGGCAACCCAGAAGACCCACCAATTACAGCCAACTGGTTTTAGACAAAGGTGCAGAAGCAATTCAAGGGAGGAAGGACAGCCAGCCTTTCAATAGATGGTGGTGAAGTGATCAGACATCCATAGAAAAAACAATTTACCTTGCTTTAAATCCTATAACTTATACAAAAATTAATTCCAGTGGATCACTGACTTAAATATAAAATGTAAAAGGAACAAGAAACACTTCTAAAAAGATAAGAGAAAATCTTCAGGATCTAGGACTTGGCAAAGAATGCTTACACTTGACATTAAAAAAAAGTATTTGTCTTTCACCTATAAGTGGAACCTAACCAACAAAACAAACAAGCAGGCAAAATACAACCAGAAACATTGAATTAAAGAACAAACTGACAGTAACCAGAGGGGAGGGGGAAGAAGGAAAATGGGGAAAAATAGGTGAAGGCCCATCAAGTAACGTGTATAAAGGATACATGGACAAAGCCGAAGGGGGTAAGTTCAAGAGTGGGAGGCAGAGATGGGTGGGGCAGAGGGCCAAGATGGGGTGAAAATGGAGACAACTGTACTTGAACAACAAAAATTTAAAAAAAAATGATCTGTGAAAGCTAAATTGATAAATTGGGACCCATCAGATTAAAATCTTTTGCTCTGAGTAAGACTCAGTTAAGATGACAAAAAGAGAAAGACTGGAAGAAAATATTTACAAACTACATATCCAAAAATGACTACTACCTAGAATGTATATAGAGTTCTCAACACTCAATAGAAAAATCCCAACAAAGCAATTATAAAATGCACAAAATATATAAACAGACATTTCACTGAAGATACTAGTTGGCAAATAAATGCATGAAAAGATATTTGACCCCACTAGCCATTAGGGAAATGCAAAATAAAGTAACAATTGGCTATACCTACATACCTATCAGCACCAAATGCCAGGAAGTTGTGGAGAAACCAGATCCCTCAGAGATTCCTGGTGGGGATTTGAAATGGTACAGCCGCCCTGCAAAGTATTTTGGTAGTTCTTTTTAAACTTAAAAATGAAATTACCAGAAGATCCAGCAATTTCATTCTTGTGCATTTATCTCAGAGAAATGGAGATAACATTCACATAAAAACTGGTACCTGAATATTCATATAAACGTTATTTGTAATAACTAAAAACTGGAAATGGCCCAGATATTTTTTGATGAGTGTATGGATAAACTGTAGTACATCTCTACCATTAAATATTACTTATTAATAAAAAGAAATGAACTGCAGATGAATGCAAAACCATGATGAATCTCCAGGGAATTATGCTGAGTAGGGAGAAAAACTGATCATAAAAGGTTTCATACTGTGTGATTTAATTTAAATGACACTTTCAAAATGAGAGAAGTATTGAAATGAAGAGGAAACTAGTTGTTAGGCGCAAGAACTGGGTGGAGGGAAGGAGAAGGGTGTAGTTGTGAGTGTTTAACATTCCTATGGTGATGGATGTTCTGTGTTTGGAGTGTATCCATGCATTATCCTGGATGTGAAACTGTGCTTCACTTTTGCAAGATATTACCATTAGGGGAAACTGGATGAAGGAAATGTAGGATCTCTCATTTTTTTCTCTCACAATTGCTTGTGAACCTACAATTATCTCAAAATAAAAATTTAATTAAAAATACCATAAAATATAGCAATAAAACACTTTCACTGGCCAATCAGTTCCAGATCCTTCTCTCATCACTGTACCTGGGGCTCCACTCCATGGTACCAATTCCAGACCCCAGAATCAGTGGCTGAAATTAGAAAATGATGAGACATTATCCTAAATATGTAAGGAACCCTTGTGTACTGTTGGCAGGAATGTAAATTGGTAGAACCACTATGGAAAACGGTATGGAGGGTCTTCAAAAAGTTAAAAACAGACCTACCAAATGATCCAGCAATTTCACTTCTGGTTATATATTAAAAGAAGATGAAAACAGAATATTGAAGAGATATCTGCACACCCATGTTCCTTGCAACATTATTCACAAGAGCCAAGATGTGGAAGAATAGTATCTGTCAAAGGTTGGGGGGAAAATATATATATAATATAAATTTATAAATATTTATAAATATATTTATATGTTTTAAATATATATACATATATAAATATAAAAATATTTATATATTAAAAAATATATATTTTTTCAGCCATGAGAGAGAAGAAAATTCTTCCATTTGTGTCAATGTGTGGATGGACCTCAAGGACATTAGGCTAAGTGAGAAAAGTCACACAGAGAAAGACAAATACCATATGATCTCACTTATATTTGGAATCTAAAAAACCCAAACATGGAAAAACAATGGTTGCCAGGGACTGAAGGTGGTTATCAGGACAGGTGTTGTTTAAGGGTACAAACTTGCAACCAGTAGCAAATAAGCCCTAGAGATCTAAGGCACAGTATAGTGAATATAGACAGCAATATTATAATTATCAAAGTTGCTAAGAGACCAGAACTTAATTATTTCAACCACTAAAAAGAAATGATAATTACGTGACATGATGGAGGTCATAATTATCACTACAGTAACAATCTTATTACGATGTATAAAGGTATAAAATCAACCTGTTGTATACCTTAAATTTGCATAATGTTGTATGTCAAATGTATTTCAATTTTAAAAATTCCTGTTAGGAAGTTAGCCCCAGGAAAGCTGCTGACAGCATAGCACTCCTGGACTCAGGGCCGGTGATCTTTTAGGAGATCTGGGATGAAAAGGAGGTTTTGCCCCCAGGTCAGTGTTCTTTATGGAAGTAGTTACCTAGATTATTCATGAATTATTGCCTCCACCTCTGTCTGCTGGTTCATCGGGTCTGAGGAGGAAGTTGCCAAGAACGCATGTCTCTAGGGGAAAGAAGATAAAATGGTTGCAACGAGCACTGGTCAGAACATGCACCTGCCTGACCTTGATGCCCTCTCCCGAGGCAGCTGGGGTTTGCACCAATCACCAGTGGTATTACTCTACAAAGCCTTGTCCTCCAGGGATATTGTCCACGGAGGTGCTAACCCTTTGGAATTTGCCCTGAGAATGGAACAGCAAGGATTCTTGGAAGTTTCCACGAGGAATGGTGTCCTGAGGGAGATCTGCAACCTGCCAGAAAGCTGACCTCTAGCCTTGCTCATACATCATACCCATCACACCCTTTAGCCCCAACCATGCTTAACACTCATTCCCATTTTTTAAAATATATTTTATTGATTATGCTATTACAGTTGTCACATTTCTCCCCCATCATTCCCCTCTGCCCTGCACACCCCCTCCCACCCACATTCCCCCTCTTTAGTTCATGTCCATGTATCACAAGTTCTTTACCTTCTACATTTCCCACACTATTCTTGCCCTCCCCCTATTTTCTACCTACCGTCTATGCTACTTGTTCTATGTACCTTTCCCCCTCTCTCCTCCTCCCACTCCCCTGTTGCTAACCCTCCATGTGATCTCCATTTCTGTGTTTCTGTTCCTGTTCTACTTGTTTGCTTAGTTTGCTTTTGTTTTAGGTGTGGTTGTTAATATCTTTGAGTTTGCTATTTTTTTTACTGTCCTATTTTTTATCTTCTTTTTCTTAGATAAGTCCCCTTAACATTTCATATAATAAGGGCTTGGTGATGATGAGCTCCTTTAACTTGACCTTATCTGAGAAGCACTTTATCTGCCCTTCCATTCTAAATGACAGCATTTTTTGTATTATTCATTCAACAAACATGGGTTGAGCTTGAAGGGTACGTGTCCATGGAAATCCTACTTAGAGTTGCATCAAAAACAACTTGACTCCAGTGCTACCTGTACCACTTCAGAACTGTCTCCTTAAGTAAGAATTCTGCTTGCTGCATGACAACTTTCCCACCTGTCAAGTGGAGATAAAGAGGCCCCCTACATGGCTGAGGGACAGAAGTGATTTATGGGAAGCACCTGACTCCATGCCCAGCTCAGCGCTTCCTTCACCAGTTCTGGTTGTTGGTTATCAGTTGTTCTCAGCCTTTGGTCTTAGCCTCTCCACATCCACTCCTGCCTTGTGTACCATCTTCCTTGAACAGCATTTGGGGAGCCCTCCCCTTTGCCCTCCTCCCACTTGATCCATGGGTCAGGGAGGGGCTCCATCCTATCTGAAACATGTGAACAGGCTTTGTAAATCAGTAGTTGTATGCCTGCCTTTTCAATTGTCAGGCTGGCAGAGTCTCACACCTGTCTGCTGCTCTTTAATAAGGAAAGGTGCAATGTAAGAGCTCCTGGTGGCCTTCTGTGACTGCCAGGGACAGGTCTATCTGTGACTCAAGTCAAAAACAGGAAGTGGAGCCCAGAGATGGAGAGGAAATCAGAAACCTACCTGAAATTACTTAGGCACCTGTATTGAGCCAGTCCTGAATCCAGATAAATCTCTATTTCATCATATGACCCAATTGGATTACAGAATCTGCTTAAACAGTTGGGTTGTGGTTCTGTCATTTAGGAGACAATGATGGACAAGAGTGATTGCTTGCCTTCATGCCTCTAACACCCCCCACAACAGTGTGATGGCCACAGGAATCAAAGCTGCTTACCATGTGAGCCCCAGGGGAGGAAGGTCAGGCTGCTCAGAGCCTAAACCCTGATGGAAGGAGAGCTAAATGCTCAGATGTCACGGATCTTGATGAGAGCATGATAGAGCTCTAAGTCCACGTGATAGAATAATGCACATTTGTGAACACACACACACATATACACCGCCAGTCACAGTATCAGGCCCACACACTAGGACCCAGAATGACTTCACAGACAAGGCAGTGATGGGCAGAGCAATCAAGTGGGGGAAGCACCCAGTCAGGAAGGAGGGCTGGACAGTTATGAGAGGTGTTTCAGCCCAAAATGTGCAGGCAACACTTATGGCTATCTGTGGAGTAAAATGGGCAATAGGAATGATGCTGCCTAGGCATTTGGGACGCCAGGCCAGGAAGCCCAGGTCTGAGCTGTCCTCTACTCTGAGCCTGCAGCCAGAGCCACATGGCCAGAAAACAAGGAAACCACAAGGAGAATCTAGGCCAATCCACTGGACCATGTCTATATTATACCCCATGAAGCAAGGGGTCTTCTATTGAGATTGGGTCTATGCCTCTCTCTTCTAAAAAAAGCATAATATAACCAAAGACACTGAAATTGAGAACAAGAGAGGAGAGGGATAGAAATATCCAGGGAAAAGAGGAAGGGTTTAGAGCAACAAGTATGAAAGACACATAGACAAAAGCTGGGGGGCCGGGGGGTGGAAATGGGAGGGAGCTGGGGAGGACAGGGGCGGTCGTCTGGGTAGGAAGTAGAAGACAGAAAACTGTATAAGAACAACAATTAAAATAAAATTTAAACAAAAAAGAAAAGAAAGAAGACGTGGCTTAGCTAAGGGTAGAAACCACTCTAAAATCTATAAGAGCTGCAGTGTTATTCTCAACCCTGCATGCACACAGTTACCAGGATCTTAGGAGAATGAACAAATAAACAAAATGCACACCAGGCCCACCCAAACTTATTGAATCAAAGCATTGGGGTGGAGCCCAGTTACAATGAGATAAATGACAGGTAAATCACAGATGAAAGATAGATGGATGATAGACAGAAGATAAATAGACAGGCTGATAGATAACAGATAAGTAGATGGCAGATTAGATAATTAGATGATAGATAGATGAAAATAAAATAGGTCAACTGATGGTCATTGGTATCAATTTAACATCAACAGGAACTCCCAATTTGGGGTGCTGTGATGAAGGAAAATTTATTCAGCGCAAACACCTCAATAGTGATACAGCATGGCTGTTAGGTGTTGGGTAATGCAGCCTTGGGGCAAGGCCCTTCTGGCTAGGCAGTTTTCTGTGTTGCCCAACTGGTCTGCTTCACTCTGCACTGGTGGTTTGCTCCCTGCTGGTCTACTCGCTGCTGATCTGCTCTGCTCCAGTGTTTTAGCTCCAGCCAGGAAAATATAGTCTTCAAGTCTCCAGTGCAAAGGAAAAGAGGTTCCCAGAGCCAGTGGGGAACTGACATATAGACAGGAGTCTGTGCCCCTGGTCCCTGATTGTTTCTGTCTCTACGTAAATGAAAACTCCAAATCTTTACAGTTTGATTGATCCAAAAGGCACTGTCCTAATTGGTCAGAAAAGAGCTGCTCTAATTGGTTGATGAAAGAGAGGATGGGGATATTGTTGTGCAGCTCGATTGGATGGGGAAAGCCTCAATTCTACTGGTTGAATCAAGACTCCAAGAACTCCTTTCTAAGGGCTGGCTCAGATGTCATGAACACAGTGCAGGGATTTATTTCAGGGCAGGCTTTTACCCTGAAGTACAGTTTGCACGAGAGGCCTGTGTGTAGAAATCACTGCTAGGTTCTGTGTTTCTTTTTGTTTTGCTTATTTTGTTTTAAATTTAAGCCCAGTTAGCCACTGGGAGCCCTTCTGAGTTTGTATCTTCTTGCTCAGAGTCCACAGATAGTGTGAGGAGGGGGACCCAGGGAGGTCATAAACAGTGAAATTAGAGAGGGACAGAGACATCAAAATTCACAAAGCAGGCCCCTGACAAGCTAGCTCCCCGTCACAGAGCAGAGTTTCCACCTTTGCAACCTCCTCCATGGTCCATGTCCTGAGCCCTGGGGCCCAGGGGCAATAGCAGGCTCAAACACTTCTGTTCCTGTCCTTGATGGACCCCAAACCATCTTCCTGGGGGCCCCTTGGTTTTCAGTCAGAAAGGGCATTGGAGGCAGTGGCTGAGAGGCAGGCCTGGGCAGGGGTGAAAGTGACAATCATGCACTGTGTGTTCTGGCCTCTGTCCCGTTCCAGTCTGTTGGGTGTAGTCAGGAGGTTCCTGGCTGTGATTGCATCAAGTTTCAGTCCTGCTGCAACTACAACTTGGCTGGATTCTATCCTCAGACTTCCCAGCAAGCCACATTGCAGGGACAGGGAGAGAAAAATTCCAAAATGATGACCCAGCACTGTCCAGGAGGCTGCCAGAGGTGCTGGGGGTGACAGGGGTGGCAGGGGTGGTGGTCGGGGTGGGCAGTATCTGGTTTATGACTGGAAGGCATGTGGAAACCACAAATTTCCAGACTTAGCAGCAGAGCAAGGGCAGGGTTTCCTCCTCTCCCAGTAGTCCCCCAGGATCCAGAGGCAACCTGATCATAGGTAGCTAGAGCTGGCAGGGCCAACAGCCAGAGAAACTGAGGCCCCAGAGAGGAGCCAAAGAAAGCCAGAGATGATTGTCAAAGCAACTGGCCTATGAGAATGATGCAGTGGCCTTAATGTGGTCAGAAGAAGTGGGGTAGTTTGAACATGGCACTCCCTAAATGTCTGGACCACAGCCTTTGTTTTCTCTCTTTGGAAGACATTTATAGGAAAATGCAACTCACAGAACCTTCCTTAGGAAACATGAAGAAAGAATGGTATTACCACTAAAAATGAGCATCCCTGCATCCCAGACTCTGTCCTGCTCTTGTTACACTGCCCCTGGATGCCCTCCAGGGTAGTTATAAGGTGTTTGGCACATAGAAGATGCTTAATATCTAAGAGTTCCATCTCCTTCTTCCCCTACGGTGTCAGTTTGCTCAGAAAAACTTCACAACCACTGGCTCAGGGTCGGTAGTTTTATCATTATCTTTTAGGAGGGTGTGCAGTATAAGGCAGAACAGTGTCCCCAAAGCACAGAGTGAGGCCACTGTAGACTTTCCTGTGAGGTAGCTGGGTAACCCCATCAGGAAGCTGGTCCCTGTGCAAAGAATGCAGCTTCTGTTTTAAGATATGGCTGCATACTCCCTTACACTTCTGCATCAAGAGGTGGGTCTCCTAATTGGGTCTGAGTGGTCTGTGGCTGTTTTAACCCAGGAGAAAGGCCAGTGACACTGCATGGCTTCTAATGCTGGGTCACAGAAGAGAGTGCCTCATCACCTTAATTGCTAGAGTATTCATCCTTGGAGCCCCAGCCTTCCAGGCAAGAGGTCTTGTTACTCTGAGCCACCATGCTGGGAGAAAGCCCAAGCTAGGAAGATAGCCATGAATGAGCACTCTAGTTGACAGTCTCCACCTGGCTTGGTCTCCAGGCATTCAAGTATGTTGATGGAGCAAAAATGTCCCCTTCAATGGACCCCCCCACCCCAGCTATTCCAGCTCCTAGCCATCTGAGTCACATAAAACCCTTTAAATCTTCCAAGCTGAAGCACTAGACACTGCAAAATTTAGACAAGCTATCTCCAGTGTACTGTTTGAATTTCTGACCCACAGAACCTGTAAGAATCATAAAATTATTATTGTTTTAAATAAAAAAGTTTGGGGGGACTTCCAGCCAAGATGGAGGCATAGGTGGAAACACTGTGCCTTCTCGCACAACCAAAATTAAGGACAACAAAGATTTAGAAACAAGAAAATGACCAGAACTGATAGAAAAATGAATTGTACGGAAGTCCAACAACGATTCATCCAGACCAGTAAGGGGGTAAAGTCCCGGCAGGAAAAAGTGGAGGTTAGCAGATCCCAGGTGCACAGGCAGTGGCTAGCAGACCCCAGCGGACCCTGGGCATGGGGTGGCAGTGGTGCAGACCCATTGAGGCCACGCAAGGTGGCTGGCTGACCAGGCGGTCCCATATTCGCGCACGGACAATCCAGGTGAAGGGGAAGTGGTGGAGGGGACTAGAATCTGAGAGAGAGTGGAGCACTCACCAGTTCCCTCTTGAACCCCGCCCCCACATACAGTGTCACTACCCAGCCAACTGGGCTGCCCTGCCCTGGGGAACACCTAAGGCTCCACCCCTCACTACATAACAGCCATGACCAGACAAAACAAACAAACAAACAAACAAACAACAACAAAAAAAACCACCATGGCTCAAAGCAGAGAACAAATCAAAGCCCCAAAGCCAATTCATCTAAATGACCAAGAGATAGCCAACCTATCAGATGCACAGTTCAAAGCCCTGGTGATCAGGATAGTCACAGAATTGGTTGATTTTGCTCACAAATTAGATGAAAAAATGAAGACTACAATAAGTGAAATGAAGGCAAACACACAGGGAACCAATAGTGATGGGAGGAAAACTGGGATTCAAATCAATGGAGTGGACCAGAAGGAAGAAAGAAATAACCAAATAAAAAAACAAGGAAGAAACAAGAATTCAGAAAATGAAGAGAGACTTAGGAACCTCCAGGACATCTTTAAACATCCCAACATCCAACTTATAGGTGTACCAGAAGGGGAAGAAAAGCAACAAGTGGAAAACTTATTTGGACAAATAATAAAGGAGAACTTCCCCAATATGGCAAAGGAAATAGACTTCCAGGAAGTCCAGGAAGCTCAGAGAGTCCCAAAGAAGTTGGACCCAAGGAGGAACACACCAAGGCACATTGTAATTACATTACCCAAGATTAAAATGAAGGAGAGAATTCTAGAAGCAGCAAGGGATAAGGGGACAGTCACCTACAAAGGAGTTCCCATCAGGCTGTCAGCTGATTTCTCAAAAGAGACCTTGCAGGCAAGAAGGAGCTGGAAAGAAATGTTGCAAGTCATGAAAGGCAAGCATCTACATCCAAGATTGCTCTATCCAGCAAAGCTGTCATTTAGAATGGAAGGGAAGATAAAGTGTTTCTCAGACAAGGTCAAGTTCAAGAAATTCATCATCACAAAGCCCTTATTATATGATATGTTACAGGGACTTATCTAAGAAAAAGAAGATAAAAAATATGAACAGTAAAAAGACAGCAAACTCACAGGTATTAACAACCACACCTAAAACAAAAGCCAACTAAGCAAACAACTAAAATAGGAACAGAAACACAGAAATGGAGACCACATGGAGGGTTAGCAACACAGGAGTTGGAGGAGGAGAGAGGGGGAAAAGGTACAGAGAATAAGTAGCACAGATGGTGGGTAGAAAATAGAGGGAGGGCAAGAATAGTGTGGGAAATGTAGAAGGTAAAGAACTTATGACACATGGACATGAACTAAAGGGGGGAATGTGGGTGAGAGGGGGTGTGCAGGGTGGAGAGCAATGATGGGGCAGAAATGGGACAACTGTAATAGCATAATCAATAAAATATATTTAAAAAGAAGAAAAAAGTTTTGGGATGTTTTTCTACGTGACAATAGATAATCAGAATATAGGATCATTAGGCATTGGGGTCTAGGTTCAGGACTTAACTCTGTCATGAATAGAATATGTGAGTCTCTTAGTTTCATTCCACCAGATACAAAAGAATTTTAGTTGATCATAAAACATAGATGACAAATATAAGATCTCATGCCCCTTCCCCAGTCCTTTTTGGGAAAGCATTAGAAATCTATTGAGTACAGCAATCCTCCCCATACTCATCTTCTGTATCCTAAAGGTAGCCTTCTTGCAAAGCACAGAAATCATTTGGACTTGCCATCAGTTGGTGGCCATGACACTCACTTCCAGAGTTTCTGTGGTGACCAAGTGCACTTACTATACTTCCTGAGCCTGGTACACAGGTGCTGTAAAGAGAGGGTCCCTTTCTGCCTCACTGTTGATCTAGGACATCTCATCTCATGTTCTCCAGTTCTCAGACTGGGATTACTTCCTCAGCTCCCTTGGTTCTCAGGTCTTACACACAAAATGAATTATACCATGGCTTTCTTGGGTCTCCAGCTTACAAAGGGCAGATGATGGAATTTTTCAGCCTCTACAGTCACATAAGCCAATTCCTCATAATCAATCAATCTCTCTCTCTCCCCTTCCCTCCCCTGAAATGAAATTTTTTTAAAAGTTATCAGAGGGGTTCAACAACAGATCTGAGTAGGTAGAACAAAGAGTCAGTAAGTGAACTTGAAGATAGGTCAAATGAAACTATTGTGCTTGCGTGAGTTCCAAGATGGCAGCAGAGTAGCTGAAACCTTTGTCCACTTGCTCCCAGCCCCATACTGGTCTTGCAGCTAAACTACAGAGCAATCAACTTGAAAATCCAGTTGAGTGTGTGTGAGAGCATGTGAGTGAGCAAGTGTGCAGGCATGTGTGCAAGTGCACAAGTGACTATCCATCTGTGAGGGCACTTGGGAGTGGATTGCATGGGCTCTCCTAGTGGACTAGCTGCCACCACTACTACCCAGCCTGGTGATTCTGGTTTCACAGGTTTGGAGCAGTAGCCCTTTGGGGCATTTACAAAATCCTCCTCAGGAAGAATCTGCCAGAATGGCCATACCTCAGCACCCAGCATTGCTTTTGTGCCCTCCATGTTGGGCTGGGTCACATGCCCCACCTCTGCCAAGAGCAAGGTTCAGGGGACTGCAATATTTGCCAAGAAGAGGCTATCACCTCTGCAGCCCTAGGCACTGCTGGAACTTTGAACTAGACAGAATCTGACTGAGGAGGCTATAGATCAGCCAGGAGCTAGGAGCACCAGGGTGGAGAGAGGAGACCAGTGTAGCACTAGCTGCAGAGGCTGTGGCAGCAGTACAGTGACCAGAAGCCCAAGGTTGAGACTCACTGGGGGGAGTGGTGCAAGTACCCTGCCATCATCTTATGTTATAGTTTTGCTGTCGGACTCTTCCCTTCCTTCCCCTACCCCATCAAGTTGACATGAGACTTAAAAGAAGACAATTCATACAGGATATACAAGGTCTCTCTGGAAACAGTCCAGCCATTGTTAAGATAATGAGAACAGTTTGTGTGACATTAATGGAACCTGGCAGCCAAGAGTGGACTGGAATGTGCATGAGTGAACAATGATGTCCTCACTGTACTAGTCAGTGGGTCAGTAGATCCGTTGAGTGAGCACATGTACTATGTGGCTGTCACATTCAAAATGACTGAGTGAGCAGAGCAACAAATCTGCATTAAATTTTGTGTTAACTTTGAACATTCCTCTGCAGAGATTATTCAAATGATTCAGAAGGCCACAGCTATGGGACACTGGTGAATGGCAACTTCATCATGACGATGACAATGCACCCACTCATGTATCACATCTTGTGCAGAATTTTTTGTCAAAACATCAAATGAACCAAGTGACTCAGCACCCCCTACAGCCCAGATTTGGTGCCTTGTGACTTCTGGCTTTTCCCAAAACTAAGATCACCTTTGAAAGGGAAGAGATTTCAGATCATCAATGAGATTCAGGGAAATACGATGGGGAAGCTAATGGCAATTGGGAGAACTGTGTGAGGTCTCAAGGTTCCTACTTTGAAGGGGAATGAGGCACCATTTTCCTATGTAAAATGTTTCTTGTATCTTGTATATTCTTCAGTAATGGTCTCTATTTTTCAGATTACATGGCTGGATAGCTTCTGGACAGACTTCCTATTATATTGATTTGGGAGAGGCAGAGAGGAGTGTCAGTGTGAGAGAGAAATGCCAATATGTTGCCTCTTGTACATGCCCCAACTGGGAATGTAACCCACACCTAGAAGCCCTCTCAAGGCAGAGGCAGGCATGGTAAGGGATTAGCCCCTTAGTCAACCAGATAGAGGAAAGTTCCCACCAACAAAGGGGCCAATAACAATCAAGACCCAAATACAACAGGAGATCCACATAACTCACACAAAAGGACACTCCTAGAGCATCCATATCAGGAGATCAAGCAGTCTACACAGTGGGAGTTCTCTGCAGTGGGGAGAGACAAAAACCACTGGAGACAAATGTATTATCTTTTTTTTTCCCTTAAAGGGGCAAAGCACAGGTTTTGTGTTTGCAGCTACCAACCTTGGGGCCAAGTGAAGGGAGGGCAGTGTGGACTGGTATCATATGAGAAGAGTCTGGAGTTGGAGCCACTAGGGAGAGACTTGGGGGAACAGGTGTGGAAATTTTAGGGCCCAGATATACCTGGGCTTCATAGCAGCCATCTTTCTTAAGAAGAGCTAGCCCCTCCCAGAGGAAAAGAAATTACCTTACCCTTATTTCTTTCTGCTGCATAGAATTCCATTGTATAAATGTACCATAGGTTTTTTTTTTATCCACTCATTTACTGATGGGCATCTAGATTGCTTCCAGCACTTGGCCATTGTAAATTGTGCTGCTATGAACATTGGGGTGTGTAGGTTCTTTTAGATTGATGTTTCAGGGTTCTTAGGATATAATCCTAGTAGTGGAATTGCTGGATCAAAAGGCAGTGACCAGAAGGGAGAGGGGAGGGAATTTCAGGGGGAAAGGATGAAGGGTTTGCAGGAACAAGTATAAAGGACACATGGACAATAATAGGGGGCAGGGTGGAAATGGGAGGGAGGTGGGGAGGGCTGGGAGGTTGGGCTGGGGTGGGGGGAGAAGGCAGAAAACTGTACTTGAACAACAATTAAAGTTTTTTTAAAAAAGAAAGAAATTACTTTACCCTGTGGGATACCACTACCCCCACCCTCTTGCCATACTCTGAAACTCTGTTCATTCCACATAGCAACTCTTTTCTTCTTTTTTCAGTTTTGCTCTGTCTTAATGTTATGGGTTTTTTTTTTTAATTTCTTTTCTCCCATCTTACATCTTAACCCTTGCTGAGGCGATAACAACACAAACAGAATCAGCAGTCATCAGATACTGGGAAACAGACTAATGCTTCCCTCTCATGGAAGAGTCACAGGAACACCCTACCATCATCTGGCAGACACAAAATCAGGGCTCTTCAAGTCTAGTAGGGCTCCCATGAAGCCAAATTCAGGGAAATAATCCCTGACAGACTCGGATTAGTGGCTCGGAGAAGGAGGAACACACCCACCATCTTTTCTGAAGTCTGAAAGGCACCTGCCATAGGAGATCCAGGAACCACAGCTTCCTGTTTTCACCGGAAGCCCTCTCAGAAATAGTCGAGTCTGTGAGTAGCCTAAGATTAACAGCAATCCAGCAGGTGGAGACAGGCAGAGGCAATCCTGTGGTGACTTGAGACATTTCCTGACACACCCCTGGACCCAGTGCTGACCAAAGCCATCTTTGTAGAGCAGCTTGGCCCACCCTGGGAATAACCAAGCCCACACGAATCAGTCAGGAGCTGTGGATCATTTGTAGCTTCTAAAAGGCAGCCACCCACCAAGGGCCAGATGTAGACAATACCTGACAGTGGTTTACAACAGACTCAGACATCAGAGCGGTATCCAAAGGGAGAAAACCAGAAGACAAGATCTAAGCTGTGCTGTGACAAATCCACTTGGTACTTTTTTCATTATTTTCACTATTTTTTTCTTTTTCAAAGTCTTTTAAATTATTTTTTATCTACTTTTTCATTTTCTTTTATTTTTGGTGCTCTAATTTTTCTTTCACATCTTCTACTTTTATCTTTTATCACTCCATTGTTCCCTTCTTCTCTCCTTTTATTATTTTTGTTAATTTTTCTGTATTCCCTTTCTTTTTTTAAATTATATTTTATTGATTATGTTATTACAGTTGTCCCATTTTCCCCCCTTTATTCCCCTCCACCTTGCACACCCCCTCCCACCCACATTCCCCCTCTTTAGTTCATGCCCATGTGTCATAAGTTCCTTACCTTCTACATTTCCCACACTATTCTTGCCTTCCCCGTCTATTTTCTACCCACCGTCTATGCTACTTGTTCTATGTACCTTGTCCCCCTCTCTCCTCTTCCCACTCCCCTATTGCTAACTCTCCATGTGATCTCCATTTCTGTGTTTCTGCTCCTGTTGTAGTGGTTTGCTTAGTTGGCTTTTGTTTTAGGTCTGGTTGTTAATACCTGTGAGTTTGCTGTCTTTTAATTGTTCACATTTTTTATCTTCTTTTTCTTAGATAAGTCCCTTTAACATTTCATATAATATGGGCTTGGTGATGATGAACTCCTTTAACTTGACCTTATCGGAGAAGCACTTTATCTTCCCTTCCATTCTAAATGACAGCTTTGCTGGATAGAGCAATCTTGGATGTAGGCCTTTGATTTTCATGACTTGGAATACCTCTTTCCAGTCCCTTCTTGCCTGTAAGGTCTCTTTTGAGAAATCCACTGACAGTGTGGTGGGAACTCCTTTGTAGATGACTGTCCCCTTATCCCTTGCTGCTTCTAGAATTCTCTCCTTCATTTTAATCTTGGGTAATGTAATTACAATGTGCCTTGGTGTGTTCTTCCTTGGGTCCAACTTCTTTGGGACTCTGAGTTTCCTGGACTTCCTGGAAGTCTATTTCCTTTGCCATATTGGGGAAGTTCTCCTTTATTATTTGTCCAAATAAGTTTTCCACTTGTTGCTCTTCTTCTTCCCCTTCTGGTACCCCTATAATTCGGATGTTGGGACATTTAAAGATGTCCTGGAGGTTCCTAAGCCTCTCCTCATTTTCTGAATTCTTGTTTCTTCCTTGTTTTTTTGTTTGGTTGTTTCTTTCTTCCTTCTGGTCCACTCCATTGATTTGAGTCCCAGTTTTCCTCCCATCTCTGTTGGTTCCCCATGCATTTTTCTTCATT